>PVJX010004588.1:0-93270 GCA_004027295.1 Dolichotis patagonum
CTTTACATGCTTTAACTTTGTAATTTAAACAACTATTTCCAAGAAGTCAGTATGTAATTAGTCAAGTAATAATTTCTTAGGTTTTATTGTTGTACTTTTCCTTTTTTCCTTGGAATACTGTATGGTTGCTACCCTTTATTCTGTTTTATTTTGTTTTGTTTTTTCCTCTTTAAATAAAATTATAAAAAAAAAAAAAAAGAAAAAGAAAATCGGTGATCCAGTCTAGACTTTCACTCAGTTCACCCCTGTATAGTATTGTACAGACATGAAAACTAGAGAGAGCAGACCAAAGTTGAAGCCTAACAAACTTGGCTACTTGCCTTCGTGACATGGTTATGTCTTTTAAAGTTACTATTTCACAGCCTCCTTTTAAATTTTGTTTATTTTAAAGAGAATAAAACCAAACAAAATAAAACAGAATAAAGTCAATCAAAACAAAACAGTATAAGTGATACAGGATTTCAAAACAAGATAACAGGAAATCAAAATGGCTAACATAATGCCTCTTGTACAGCCTTCTCTCCACCACTTTGCTACCTACTAGCAGTTTTTCCATCTGTGAAGAATTGAGTGCCAGTTCTTTACTTTTCCTGATTGCTAAAACCAATTGATATAAGGGATTATACTGAGAACTAAGACTTATATAATAATTTTAAGCAGGATTCATTTATGAAATCATTGTTTTTCTAAACTATGTGAATGGAATTTGTTTGCATAAATATAATTCCACTAAAGCATTCTAAACTGTGAACTAATTATATGAGCTAATTTTGGAGCTTTCTCAAAGTTGTCACTGAATTAGTTATCTTTTACTTTTCTTTTACATGTCATCTTGCTTTCCCATGTTTCATGAAGAATTAAAAGCCAAGTGAGACAAAGTGTAAGTTATTTATATTTTATCAAGCCTCAAGATAATGGAAAATATTTTCCTGTTAGAACTACAGAAAAGTTAGATGATTCTTAAACCAATATTTTGGCAGGATATAAAGGAACAAATAATTATGAGCAGAAATATGTTAAAACATTTTTTGAAATAATCCTAGGAAGGACAGTTAGTGTACTTATTTTAATTTTCCTTTGTAATTAACCTCTTTGTGCACACATGTCTCTGTATGTTGATACATACATACATTTGTTTAAGGTATGGTTATGAGGAGTGTTGGTTGCTGTGTCACAAAATATGGGTTGTCTTACTCCTTCATGTGCTGATTGACTACAGAAAGTCACCTTGTATCTCCGAACTTCAGCCTTCTTATCTAAAATTAGAGCTAACAGTGCTTGTTCAATTTGAATCAAGGACTTGTGTAAAAAACAAAGGAGATGATGTGTGTAAAATTCTAGTCAGTTACATATACAGAGTCCTAATAACACATACTGGTGAATACCATAGTTATACAAAAAACTCACTGTAGGATTTGGGGCAATATATTTAACTTCACCGAGCCTATAGTTTTTTCATATGTGGAAGTGGGATTACTAAAGTAATGGATTGTGGGTATAGAAGTAATAACTGTAGTATAATCTTGAGCCTGAACATATTTACAACTCTTTTTATTTAGTATAAAATGGAAGAAAGTAAAGATCATAGAAGGAAAGGAGGAATAGTGGAAGGGAGGGAAGTAGGAAAGAAAGAAAAGGAAGAAAAAAAGGAAAAGAAAAAAATGAAAAGAACCAATATTTATAAAAGTCTTAAGTAACCCTGGAAAGGCCAAGAAAGCAAAACAAGAAAAGAAAGGAAGGAAGGAAAGAAGGAAGGGAAGGAGGAAGGAAGGAAATCAATATTTATAAAAGTGTCAAATAATCCTGGAAAGGGCAAGGAAGCAACTGAGTCTTGAAAGCTGTTAGAGCCAGAAATTTGAATACCAACGAGACTTTCTCTTTTCTCTTCTTATTGCATATTTTTCCTATTTTCTCAGACAACCATCTTGCACAAAGGTGGACTCATAGCCACCAGTAATTCCTGCTCCTCATCCCTCACAACTTTGCTATAAGGAAGAACAACAAAAATACCTTGGGTAAATTTCCCATCTCTTTCCCCAAACCTGAGGCCAGCTGAAAAGTCCAAGAAAAAATCTGCAGTGTCTGAGCTCAGAATGGGACTCCTGGATAGGAATATATCATTAATAGCTACTTTGAATCAGATGGTCAAAGTGAGAGAGAAGCAAGGCAACAGTTTTCTCAAAGAAGAGAGGTAACATCCTCAGAAAAGGGAAGGAGCAGAGACACACAGGAGCAGTCACACAGATCAGCAGAGGGTTGACCCACATCTGGCCTTCTTTGGCCTCTCTCTGTTGAGCATGTCATTAGCTCTTTGGCAAATAGGTGAAACAAACTCTTCTCCTACCTCTGTGGTCAAGGCAGCTGTGAGAAGCAAATCACTAAGTATACTGACAGGTGCTTACAAAGTTTAAAGTGTTCTACCACTGAATTAAAAGCTAAATAACCCTAATTCTCTGTGTTTGGTAGTACCTATGACCCAAATCATTCTACTTCATACTGTAATTTCATGGAGTACAGAAGCAGGATTGATACCACTTTACTACTTCTATTTTGTTAAGAAGAACTATTTAGAGATTTTTGTCATTGATGAAATTTTATTTACTATCTGTTACGTGACACGTGTAATTTTCTTGTAGCTGATCTCTGAGTATTTCGATTACAGGTACATGAATTAATAAAGTTTTCCACTCTTGAACACTTTCCTCTAGGGTGATCCTTCCCTCCTGTGGGACTGTGCGTGTCTGGCAACAGCTGTCCCTAATACATGAAATTGTTTGTGGTCCTAAGAGAGAGACTTACGTGCTGAAATTTAGTTACTTTGGCTTGTTGACAAGCCCCACATGCCCTGCATTGGCTTCTGTGGGTGACATCCACTGGAATGTGTCTCCATCCATCTCTTCCTTCCCAGCCAGGCCCATCATATCCTTCAGGACTTCTTGAAATCCACTGTCCTAGGTGCCTATCACATAAAGTCCTTCTTTATTTTGTGTGAATATATGTTCTTAGCACAGCCATTGGCCCTCCACTGGCATGACTTTGTGCATCATTTCAAGTCGTTACGCATGCACATTTTGTTTCTCTAAAAGATTAAAATCTGAGTGAGTGCCATGTTTCTTTGCAAGAGCAATCAGTGACCTTGGGTCCCTCCAGAAGAAAAGCATTTGTCCTATCATTGTAAAAGTTGGACTTACAGCAATCACACTTTGCCAACTTCAGGTTTCTTCCCCATTCATTCCCTAATGGGAGTGACCTGATGGAGAATTGGGGACAGGGAATCTGGAATGTTTGTCTTTGTCTCTCTGGGACTGAAGTGTGGGACTGTGATATGGTAGATACCTCCTGTCCATGGTTGCAATAGGAGAGCTGGAGGATGAAGGCTGAAAATAATAACCTGGGGTGAGGGCCAAGGTCATGGCCAGCAAATGAGTCCAAATCATGTCATAAATTAAAGTAACTTGGAAAGCTGGGAGCTAAGGTACAGAGTCAAAATGAGTGGTGCTGAGCCACAGAGAAATCCAAGAGTGAAATGAGGGAGGTAATATGACAGGCCATGCTGTTCAAGGTCATCTGGGGGTTTCCACTGTGGTCTGCAGATGATCTGGGCTCACTAGAGCAGAAGGAACCAAACGCTTCCGACAGTCAGCAGAACTTTGCTTGCTCATTTGCTAGACCATTCCACAGGCTCCCCCGGATTCCCCAAGTTAACTCTGATCTCTCATTTAAAACTCATCACAGATGGGCAGGAAATTCTACACTAGTTATTCTAATCCCAAACAAGCCATGAAACCCATAGAGCCAATTCCAGGTTTAACCGTGTTACTTTTATCCAAAAAGAAATCAACCCCCACTTTTGTGAAGCCTACAGAATATGCAGAGTACAGTAACCCAAAGAAAAGCTCCTGACGCTAAAGGAGCTAAGACAGTATAGTAAAAATGAATTTATGATGGCTTTCTGACACTGTGTGTGTGTGTGTGGAGGGGGAAGGGATGTGACAGTTCCATGCTTTATCTAACCCTCCATACACTTCCTCCTCTTCCCTCCTCTTCCTGTTGGGACATTTTTGTCCACACCAAATGCCATAAAATCCCAAAGGAAATATGAGGACTTTATGATTGTCTAAATCAGAGGCTGGGCTCGCTGTTACAGATTCACTTATAGCATAAAAACTCACTGTATGCCTTGAGAAATTAAACATTTCCAAACTCAGGTGCAGTTCAAATCACTTGTACAATGTCATTGATCTGTAACTACCTACTTGGCTCAAACAAGGGCAAAATTATATTGATGCCTACTACTCATAAACTAAATTCTTTGAAAATTTCCTCGTGGAAAGAAATCAGACACATAGCTAGCTACCCAAAGTTTGCACACACTATTAATTTCAACTGATTGGTGATTATTGTTCCTGTAATGCTTGACTCTAAAATTCCACAAGGGCAGGGGTGGGGGGATATCTGTCTCCCTATTCTATCCTTCCTGTCCTCCCTCCCACTGGTAAAGGAGAAGAGAAGAAGGAGAGGGAAAGAGCCCAGCATCCTCATCAGCCTGAACTGTGCAACTGCATGGAGACTCACCCTGGTGACAGGAGCTGAAAAGATCCAGGTGGCCCATGAATAATCCAGTGTCAACTGTAATTTTCATTCTCTGTGCTTTCTATGGAAATCTAAAATAAAATTTTGGACTCTGGAGGACAAGAAAACAAGAAAAAGTTCTTTACTAAAAAAGAAACTTCTCTATTCACAGCCTCATTGCTCATCAAGTAAAAGTTATCACTCTTATGAAACTTTACTTTCTGTTAGGAAAGTTCAAACTTGATTCAGGGTTATGTTACTTTTTTACTTAAGGATTTACATATGAGATTTCTCAACATTTATTCTCTTTGTATCAAAATTTGAGGGTATTACTAGAAATGGTGACAACACAAGAATCTTTTCTATCTAGTGACCAGAACAAATAGGCAACTCTGAGCGTATTCTTTAAAATGGTACCAGGCACTCACAATAAAAAATAAACACAACAGGAGAAAGCAGTTCTTCTTCTATGCTTATATATTTGGGGAGAGAAAACTTGCAATGATAGGGAGGTAACAGTGTATAAACTAAAATAAAGAAAAGAGCCTGGCATGGTGTGGCAAGCCTGTAATCCCAGCACTCAGGGAGACTGAGGCAGGAAGATAGAGAGTTTAAGACCAGCTGCAGCAACTTAGCGACTTAGTGATACCTTGTCTCAAAATAAAGATAGGCTGGGGATGTAACTTGGTGTGAGATATCTGGGTTAAATTCTCAGTACTGCAGTGAAATAATACAAAATAAGGCAAGGTAAGTGATCCCTGGCTACCATGGCTGTCTGGGAGCATGACAAATAGTAACACAGAAATCTTCCAAGTGCTCTGTGATTTAATTCTGTGTTAGTTTGAATGAACACTGCCTTTGGTGTCCAGGGGTGCAAAACACTTATTCTCCTTATGAACAACCAAGAGTTTATGGTAATTTTCTTTTGGGGAATTTAGCAGTTTCTGCAGAGCAGGAGAGCAGAGAATGTGCTGAAATGCTCAGAACACTGAATGGTAGTGAATGGGCCGAGATCTAGTCCTTGTTTTGCAACTGGCTATCCATACAACTTTGAGAAAATTAGTCCCTCTCCCTCCCTGAATTTTACTTTCCTTAATTTTATAATTTTCTTTCAGACCTATATTCTGACACTTCTTCAGGTTCAAGATTCTATAATTATTGCAACTAATACCAGCCAAAATATTAAGATTATCACTTGAGCAATCAATTCCCAGATGTGAATTAGAGAATGGATGTCTATGGCATCTGAAACATAACTTTATTATCATTTTATCAAATCACTTCTAGGAATATCCTGAGATATAACCTTGATAACATACTAATAAATTCTAGACAGCCGGGAAATATATTATTTGTACAAGTTAGCAATTAAGAGAACTGATTTTTATCTTAATAAGGAGAGCAGTAATTTATTGTGCACCTACTGTGCTAGGCATTGTGTTAAACCATTTACATCCATTTCCTCATTTAATCTTGCAACAATCCTGCAAGGCTATTAGTAAACTCATCTGGGTTTGAATGTGCTTGGTCTCCAGGGTAGAGGGTTAAAAGATGATAGAATGTTTAAATAATGGGGCCCAATGGGGCAATTAGATCATTTAGAGGCACTGCCTTTGAATGAATCAATATAGTAGTTCTTGGGGGATACTGAGTCAGTTATCAAAAAGTGAGCCTGTCCCTTCTATCACTCTGTTTTCCTGCCATGTGATCTCTTGCTCTTGCATACACTACTGCCATGAGTCCTTCACTAGAATCAAGTACCTAGGACCATGTTGTGTGAACATTCACCCTGTAAAACTTTGAGCTAAGTGAACCTCTTTTCAAGTTGCCCAGATTCAGGTATTCCATTATAGTAATGGAAAATGAACTAATACATCATTTTGCAGGAGTTGAAAGTAAATCTCAGAGACAGCAAGAAAATTTTCTGATGTCATCCAACTCAATCTATTGCTCTGACTCCATACTAATATTCTTCAGCAATGTATTATATTTCCTCACTTGTTAGGAAATTAAAAATAAAAACACTATAATATTAACAACAATACTTCCTTAAGATTAGGAACTTTGAGTTGATCACAAGTCATCTCTTGTGCTCAGAACAATGTCTGTACATGGTTGGGTCCCATTCAAAGTTTGTAAAATGAAAACTGATGACCTGTTTGCTCGCAGGTGCTCTCTCCTTGATATCTATATGTAGAAACATGTTGTCTAACAGAATTCTCTGTGGTGGAAAGTACTCTTTGTCTTCATAGCCCAGTTGAGAACCACTAACTATGTGCGGCTGTTGAGCACGTGAAATGTTGTTAGTGTTGCTGAAGAATGAAGTACTGAAACCCCTGCTAAGGATATCAGTTTAATCTACCCGGCAATAGGGCATGGATATGAAAGAAAGACAAAGAGCGAGTATTCTGCAGTTGAGGAGCTCTGGGATTGACCCAGTGTTCTCTTAGTACAAAAGGCATCTTCTCCAAAATCTCAGGGCTTTTATTAGGATCATTCAGGAAGGTGGGTTGGGGTCCAGGCAGAGTGCATAGGGAAAAGAAACTTTGAAGCAGTACCAAGCACTGAGGCCTCCAATTAGCAATGCACAGAAAAGTTCCATGGATGCAAGGCTGGCACCTTTAATACCAGGAAAGTATAATTTTTTTCTGAATCCAGTGGCCTCAGCTGTGATGTCATCCCATCTTTTAGCTCTGGAACCTCACAGGTTCCAACACGGAGTCTGCTCTCACCCACATGTTGCCACTTTGCTATTAAGGAGACCAATGGTGTCTCCACCAAGACTTGATAATATTCTTTTAGGCATTAAAGGACATTTTTTTCGCTGTATCCAACTCTGCAAATCTCAGTGAATAGAGTGAAGGAGAGGTCAGGTCACAGCCAGGGCTTCCTTTGTCAGGAGAGAGCGGCATGGAGTTCTCCCTCAATAAAGTTTTATATTTTACTTAAGTTTGATAAATTTAAATAGCTACATATGACTAGTGGCAACCATGTCAGACACTGTGGGTTAAATATGTATAAAATGATTGACCTACAGTTGGAATTTGGGTTTGCCAGTGAGAAAACAGACTTCAAGATTAACTGCATGGCCCAAGGACTGTAAGGATTAGAACCATGATTCAGTCCTGATTTTTTTCAGTATGAGCCAAACTTATATGTTCTCTGCTTTTCTTACCATGTTACAGAAAAACTTTTCAAAAACCTTGGCCTAAAGAAGTCCCCAGGCATAAATGGAAGAACCAACTGGTCACTTCCACAATTGGAAAAGGCTGCACAGGCAGAGTAGAGCATCCTTTAGGATAGAATCTATTATCTGTTAACAGAAGTGCACCAGATATGAAATGTAGCACAGCCAAAGGAGATTTTCAGTTTAAAACACATAGTCAGGTTCTGCTAGAAAACAGAGCTCACAGTCCCTTCACATCCAGCTTGTCTAAGTTGTAAGAATGCAGTTAATTAATAAGAAATTCAGGATGATGACCCACTAAGTGGCCCAAGGACAGGGATGCAGTCTGGGTTGGGGAACACATGACTAAACTGCTCAAGAATAGGATTTCTTATATTACCGCCTGCCTGGATGGTTGTGAAAACCATGTGGAGTCATGAATATTTAGTAAGATATTATGGAATACAAGGGATGATCTCTAAATGTTAGCTAGCATCAGGACAAAGGAGAAAGCAGCAAGTTTGGGGGGTAAAGACATAAAAAAAGTTCAAGAAATTACATATATATCCAATTCATCAATTCAGTGAAATAAGTGTAACTTATGTATTGCAAACATACGTTAATTTTTAAAAAGTTTAAAAAGCTAAAAAAATAAATTTTAGCTAGCTTATTATTTTTATTAACACAGAAATATTCTGGCTCACCATGTTGGATTCTTTAACTTTCAGAGAAACATAGTGTCTGGGAATAGCTATTTCCTTCAGGTGAAGGTTCTTAAGAAATCACGGCTCAAAAAGATAGGGGATGTCCTCTTCATCCAGCCCAAGTCAATCTTTGGAACACTTATTAGGGCCCTTCAGAGCTGATTAGACGGAAATCACAGGCAGCATTTGCCTAATATAAAATATGCACAGTAACACTATCTTAATTAGATGTACATGTCTCTGAAGATATAAATAAATGCTTCCTTTTTGATATGTCTGATTTAATAGCCTAATAACAGGGGAATGTTGCTGAAATATAATTCAGAGGGTGAGAGAGAAATTAATAAACTCAAATATTTAAAGCTCAACAGCAATTAACAACCCATTTAAAGCAAATTTCTGAATTTTAATTTTATTTATCCTTATCCAACCAGCACTAAGCCTGGGGTTCATCATTATTCATTTTTACACCTAACAGGGTGCTTTGCCCTTTGCTTGGGAGCACTTTCCAATTCCATTATAAAGCAGCAGCCAACCGTGGCGCAGCAGTGGCAGAGAGTAGAAATTCAAAGGTCCCACCTGAGTTGCCATAGGCACAGCACTTCACATTTCCCCACTAACTGTTCTGCTTCTTTCACTTCCTTGGAAACTCGGGTTTTAAATTTTGTGCTGCATGTTTAACTACACAACATATGTGTGCAAAACAAAAACACCTTGTTTTCTTTGGAGTTCCCAGTATACACTGAGGAAGTTCATGGCACTGATCTCTGGTGAGTGAGGACCACAGTGCAACCCCTAACTTCCATCACGCTCATACCAGGAGGATATGGATGAGCATAGATATAGGCATGTATGCTTAGACACCTGCCTAGAATGAGACCCCATGTTCTTTACATTTGTATCTATCTTAACAATTTATCAAATTATAGTTTAATGATAAAAATGCCTTTACGGACAGAAATTACATGTGTTTTTATAAATCAGTCTTCATTTATTTTGTCTCTCCCCATTCCTCCTGGTAGCTTTGCAGAAATTTATGTTTTTGATTTTCATAACTTCATTTTGCTTACTTCACAGTCAAACTCTGGGAAACAACTGTGCTCACTCAAAAAGATTTTAACCTTGAGTTTGTCTCTTTCTCTCGAGAGTGAAGAACTGACATCATTCTGGGATATGGAGGGGTGTGCTGTACTGCCTTGCTTGGTATTCCCCCCATTTGCTCCTGTGTCCAACAGAACAGTGTGGAGGGGGAGTGAGGGGACAGAGAGCATGCTTGTGTGCTCAGTGCTTCAGTGGAAGATCAAGTGGAAGATCAACGTGCTTCAGTGGAAGATCAAGGGAAACATCATGAACCCAATAAGGAATGCCAAAAGGAGGTAGGGTTGGAAAAAGAAGGACACATATGGTCAGGGTGGTTTTCCTAACACAAGGTCCTACATGTGTGAGACCAGAAAGGAATAATTCAAAGGAAAGGGAAGCAAAAGAGTGACAATACTGTGTGGGGTCAAAGAAAGACCCTTGGAGGCTGGTCTTCTGTGTTGTATTAATCATTTCTGTGTTCCTTCAGTGAAATACAGTGGCTAGCAGAATATCTATATGGAAAAAGATTATTCAGTCCACATTTTTGAAGGTTAAAGAGCATGGTGCTTATGCTGGCTCAGTTCTGTGGCAGATGGCAGATGGTGGATGGTTGAGTACTTGCAGAGTAAGTAGTTACATCAATATGAGCAGAGACTGGAGTCCCACAATCCCTTCTGGATCACATCCCTAGTGACCTAAGGACCTTCCACTAGACCCCACCTCCCAAAGGTTTTACCACCTTTCAAAAGCACTATCCTGGTGACTAAATCTTCAATCACAAGGGACCCTTTTGGAGTATACTGTGGTGCCTTGGTTCATGAACTTAATTCTTTCCATGATTCTGGTTGCAAACTGAGTTGTACAAGAACCAAGTCAAATTCAATACTCAAGTTCAATGTAGGCCTTATGGGCACATTTGAATCAACTCTTGTTGAATTCAGTTTATAACCAGAATCATGGAAAGAATTAAGTTCATGAACCGAAGTAGCCCTGTACACTGTATTGAATGCATAGCATTTGTGCAGAGATTCAAGCCAGGGAAGCCTGTGATGTTCGCCTTGTGACACCATCATTGTCCTGTTCTTCTGTGTTTGTGATGCATAACTGGCTCACAGACCCCTTCTCAGAAGGCCACCCATGCTGCCATCAGTGGACCCCCATCTGCCACATATGTTACACATTTTTCCCCTTTGGTCTTGTCTAGGAAGTCCCTGATTAGATTCTGTCTAAAACTTTGGAGTTGCAGATTTTAAGGTCCTCTTTTCTGCTTGCTCAAACTGAGCCACAATTGGCAAGTGAGGACTGATGATATGTGGTTGGCCATCATTAGCTCTTTGACAGAGACAAGGGCAGCTGGGCTACAAAGAAAGAAAAATTATGTGAACAGGGAGAAAGTGTGATAAGACATCAAATGACTGCTTGAACTCCAAAGGCTTATCAGCATCTGCTCCTGGTGTTGTGAGTCTTGGCTGTGTTTCCAGCCCTCAGCTACTGTTTTATTTTATTTTATTTTTTTAATTTTAAGGAGAATAAAACAAAACAGAACAGAACATAGCATATCAGAACATAACAATGCAAGCAACACAGGATTTCAAAACAAGACAACAGGAAATCAACAGTGGCTACCATAATGTCTCCTGTTTTCTTCGATATAGTTGCTATATCTTCACACACAGTGAATTCAAACAGAACAGGCTACTGTTTATTTAAAGAATAAACTCCTCTTTGTTTTTACAGGGTGTTTTTTTGTTGTTGTTTTGTTTTGTTTTTTCTTGCTGAAACTCAGACAAGACATGATAATTGTACCAAAAACAAAAGCAAGTTTGAAATAGCTACACTGACCAAAATCTGTGGGCATCACCAGGCAATTCTAGAATGTTGGAGAATGCAGTGGCTCAAAGAGGACCTGGGTTCATCACAGAAGATGCCCACAAAGGAAGGTTGTTTCCATCATGAAACTATGAGGAAGTTTAGGAAGAGTACATCCCTCTGCTGAGTAAGAGTGAGTTTGATAATGAACAGCCAGGACCACTAAGGAGCATAGCAGGGCACTTTGTGGGCAACTCTTAAAAGCAGAGGGCTACTGGCAGGTGGGAGACCCTGAAACCATCAGGATTGCTATCTGAGCTGTTGCATGTGCTTCCTAGGGCTGCCATGACAAATAACCATAGCCTTGAGCCTCTCTCAGTTCTGGAGGGGTGGAGTCCAAAATCAAGGGTCCCTGGGGCTATGCTGCCTCAAGGAGTTCTGATGAAGACTCATTTTTTACCTCATCTGCTGGCTGTAGTACTCCTTGGCCTGTAGCCTCACAGCTCTGATCTCTGCCTCCATTGTCACATGACTTCTTCCCTCTTATCTCCTCTGTCTCTTATAAGGACACTCCATCATTGAATTTGGGGCCCACTTGGGTAACCTAGGATGATCTCATCTCAAGATCTTTAATTTAATTACATTTTAAAAGAACTTTTCCAGATAAGATCACATTCCCAGGTTTCTGTGGTTAGGAAATTGTATCCTGAGAGTCACCATCCAGCACCCCATCCCAGCTGCAAACAACCAACAAGGAACCCTCAAGCTGGAACACACAACTCTTGTATCTTTCTTTTTTTTTGGGGGGGGTACCAGGGATCGAACTCATGACCTCACACTTGCCAGGCAGGTGCTTATGCCACTGAGCTAAATCCCTGGCCCCTCTTACATCTTTCTTGTTGAATTTTAGTGTGTGTTTGTCTATTTTATTTTATTTTATTTGAACTTTCTCTTGCTGTGCTACAACCAGTTTCTAGAAGATTTTGTGGTAGTCAGTTGAAAGAGAGGTACTCAGAATTCTTATGGAAATTTAAGCCAAAAGAATAAAATATTTTGAAGGAAACCAACCACTTGGACCCTATCTCTCTACTTAAGTGTGGCAGAAGATGTGAGTGAAGCAAGGCAGAGGAGAAAGTGTACAAATCTCTATCGCTGCTGAGGCAAGTTTGGGACATGGGGCTAATACCGATTGATAAAGACATGTGGCAAGTTCAGGCACAAACCAGTGATTTGCTGGTTGATAGGGCCCAGTGGTAAATTATCAGATTATCATAAGCAGATGGAATAGGGAATCCAGGGAAGATACGTTAAATTTTTCTTGTTAGTTAAGCTTCTTTTTTTCTCATACAACCTCAAGTGATAAAAGGGTACATGACAGCTACTGGAGCAGTGCAGAGAACTTCAGAAAAACTGAGCCAGCCACCTCAGGGGCCAACACAGAATCCAGAACAGATTCAGCCATTGAACTCTGCCCTTTCTACACCTGAGCCATTAACATGCTCCACTTTCGTATTGTCAGTCTGATTCCTGAGCAAGCTTCATGTTTCCCAGAGCAGATGTGATTGGCAGTTCAGGCTTTGGATTGCTCTGGGAACTGATGTTATTGGCTCAGATCAAGTAAGAGCTGAACCAGCCAGGGCACAGACACAGCCACTGAAGATATATTTGGGAGTTGGAGAAGGCACACCGGCTGGGGCCTAAAGACAATGCTCTGGACAGTTAAATGGGCTGGAAATGGCCAAAGGGTGCAGGTCTCCAGCAGCTGGACTGGGACTAGGAACAGGGCTCCAGGGTATAGGGTCTACAAGGAAAGCCTGAGTGGCCATAGGAACCAAAGCAGAAGCAGATTTAGAGGTGGGGTAGTTCAGTACAGTGACTTGGACATTTTTATATAACAACCTCTTGGCTCTTTTAAAAGTTATTGAGGATCTCAAGAGAGTTGCCTTGTGTCTATCAGTATGAACGTTATTAGGAATTAAGCCTGAGACATTTTTTAAGACACCAAAACACACTAGCACACATCCCATTAGTTGTCAAAGTGATGGTATTTCCACCCCAGGGAACCTTGGATAGACATCACTATATACTTCTGAGACAAACTTAAAACAAGTGACATCTTAGTGTTATTCAGAAGGAGTTTTGGCCTTGGAGACTGTTATGGTTTGTGTCTGGATGTCCCCCAAAAGCTGCATGTGGTCATGGAGGGGTGGGATTTTTGCAGGCAGCTGAATCTAGAGTTTGTGTTTGATTCATGATTCAATGCTGGGATTAAGGATGTGAGTGCTATGTCCTACCTAGGGGAGGTAGCCTGCATATGATATAAGGGACACAAAGAGGTTTGTCTTTCTCCTCTCTTGTTGCTTTTGGTATCTTCTGCCACCCTGAAATGTTTCTTCTCTGCCATGTGACATTCTGCCTTGGAATCAACTGATTATGGACTGAAACCTCTATAGTCTGAGCTAAATAAATCTTTCCCCCTTTAACTTTGAGTGTTGAGTATTTTGTTTCACCAACAAGAGAAAAGTAAATAAGACAGACACCCTCTGAGAGGATCCTGCCCAGGGTCCCCAGATACAGACACACTTGGAAAGCTGTTGGCATTGTCATTCAGACTCTGGCCACTAGATACACCCTGCCTCGGTTTGAATCTGGGAAGACATGGCAGGTGCCTCCCTCAGTTCCTCCATGTTTTTACTGAAGATGAGGGCATAAAGGTGATTTCACTACAGATTTGTGAGGAGGAACAGAATGAATCCACAGAAGAGTAGTTAGAGCTACACCCAGTATATCATATGTAGTCAGCACATTTTGGCTGTGGTTAAGCATAGTCCCATATGGTTGCCAAAAAGAGGAACCTAGAGGCAGGCCTGGACCATCAGAGGAGGGTAACTCCTGGCCCAGAAGACTGGGCAAGATGAGCTTCATGAGTAGAGTCCCCCACAGCTTTGTTCTGATGTGATGGTCCCTGAAAATGACATGCAGTCTGGTATCTCAGCAAAAAATGATTATCAAAAAAACATCTTTTTAATGATGTGTGATTTGTATTGCTGAAACACGTCTTTCCCTGTAGCAATCAATTTATGAATATTTTATATGTAACAAGTATAAGTTTTTAATGCTGAATATCATCAAAAGTCTATCAGTATGATTCCAATCTCTCCGGTCTAAGAATGCAGAATCTGCAGGGTATGGGTTTGCTACCTCAGGTGCTCACCTCAGGTCTGGCTTATCCAAAGATGTTTGAATTCAGGGTCCTTCCAGTCTTGGAGAATGCAAGACAATCCCACCATCTGATTCAAGCAGGAGATGTTGTTGGCAGAGCTCATATATACACAGAGGACACAAGAGCCACCTACTCAGGGAATGGGAATATTTGTAAACACTGCCCTGATATGATTGTGTTTCGTACTTGAAGAATAACTACAGCAAATATCAGGATGAAAAGAGAAAATCGTCTTTTACAAAACAACTCCATGGGAAAAAAATGATCATGTATACAAGAGGTAGTTCCTGTGTCAATTGAATAGGCGTGGGATTTACTCTCTAAAGTCCAGAAAATACCAGTAAAGTTCACATTCTCTCTACTTGGTTTTCTCCTATTTTCTCCTGATTAGGACTCTACCCATTTCCACCCAGGGATCTCAAGATTCCTCTCTTCTATAGGATCACTTTCAGTTTGGGGCCATTTTTCCTTCCTCTTTGTCACCTCCCAGTGGAAAAGTTATTACTGAGCTATAACAGCACTTTCAATTGAGAGATGCTAATGAGCAGCGCCCAGTTTGACATAATCACTTCCCCCCATTTGTGTACTGAGCAAAGTGCTGTTCCCAGGTACTCTTGAAATCAGACTCAGCCACTGGCTCATCTCCTACCATTGTAAAATGGAGCTGTGGAGGTCGGCTCGAGAGACTTGGAGGAATAAAAACTTTCTCCATATCATGAGGCTGGGAAAGACGACATTTCTAAGCCCTATAACTGTGGATTTTGGAGAGAAGAACAAAAAAAATATAGTAATAAACCGGATGTGATGGCACACATCTGTAATCCTAGCATTTGGCAGGCTGGGACAGGAGGATCACAGTGAATTTCTTGAAAACAGCCAGGACTGTATAGCAAGTTTAAGATCATCCTGAAATACATAGCAAGACTCTATCTCAAAAAACAAAACAAAATAAGACATATGTTATCAATAACCCCTCTCAATTCATGTGCCTTTGGTCAAGTATGAAACCCTTGGACAAGTGAAAAAAAGATCATTTCCAATTTTGAGAAATGCCTTAGAACCTCAAAGAAAGTGTATTACTTAAATAAATAGGTAGACAAATATGTTTGAAAACACATTGACAATATTTAAACTATGCTTTTGTGAAACAAGCTGACTTCTCGCTCATATTCTACATTGCATTCCTGTTAATCCATACTAAAAGGTTCTCTGAAGCCTAAAATGTTACCTGATAAGGGATCCAACTGATTTGTATAATAAGGGACTCTTAAAGGCCAAAACAGCTCTCAAAACGCAAAGGAATGAAGTTATGAAAGTGGAAAATTACACTCTCTGCTGCTAAATTCCTTGGGGCCTCAACTGTTCTGTTTGTTGTGCACGAGCTAGCCAGTACTCTGCTGATATCCTGGATCACACTACTGAGTTACCACTTCCAGGAAGGCTCACCCTGCTGCCGGGAAGCACAAAATGTGAGAGTTGGGACCTCAGGGCTGGTTTGCCTCCAATTTACTCTTGGGTCAGAGAGGCAAAGTGATTTTCTGCTGGTTACTCAGGCTCTGAGGGAAGTCAGAGCCTAGGGGAGCTCCTACTGACTTGGTCCAGTGTACTCTCTGCAAATGGACTCCATTCTTCTGATCACAGCACTGATGGGGAGCAGCTCAAAATTGAGCTGTGACCTTGGATCTCAAACGTAAATTCAGAGAACCTGTAAATCACAGCTACTAAGCGGTTGAGGCAGAGGAATCACTTGAGCCCAGCAGTTGGAGGCCAATCAGAAAAATATGGTGAAATCTCATTTTTCCATCTCTTAAAAAAATAAAGACACCAATCATGAGTCACTCGTTTGGGCACAGGAGGTTTTTTGGCATCACTGAATTGACCCACTCTGGTGCAGCTCTCTGTAACAGTGGACATGAGCTCACTTGCCCTGACATCTTCTTGCTCACAATTCATTAACCTTTCCCTTGTTCATTTATGCTTCTCATCCTCAATTTTGAATACATGTTTGTCTTCTTAATTCTTGATTTTTGTTTCAACTTCTAGAGTAAAAGGACCACACCATAACAGTTAATCCTCTTAGCTACAAGGGGTACATTTCAAGACCTATAGATCTGTAAAATCAAGAACAGTACTAAAATCCTAATATACTATGTTTTGCCTATATGTATACGTACCTATGATAAATTATGCACAGTAGAAGAATGACAACTGTGACTAATACTAAAATAGAGTGAATATAATAATATACTATAATAAAAGTTTGTGCTTTGAGGCCATTATGAAATAAAATAAGGGTTACTTGAATATAAGACATTGTGCTACTGTGATAGTTGACCTGATAACCAAGACAGCTACTAAGTGACTAACAAACGGGCAGTGTACAGAACATGGACACGCTGCGCAAAGAGATGATTCATATCCAAGGTGGGAGAGAGTACAATGGTCCACCCTTTTGTCATACTACTGACAAACCATGTAAAACTTAGGAATTGTTTATTTCTTAAATTTTTTAATGTAATACCTTTGGACTATAATTGGCTCTAGGTAACTGGGCCATGGAAAATGAAACTGTTGAAAAGTAGGGACTACTGTATTTTTTTTAATTATAAAAAGAAGCAAAGTTTGCTTGATTTTTTAAGGATAATACAGGAATTTTAGCTGCTTTAAGCTATGATTACCCAATATGGAACAATGAGTATAATTTCCTCTGACATGGGAGCTATTTCAGGGAAAGTCTGAGGAGAACAAAACAGGACCAAACCTTAGCTGGTCATGGTCAGCTTGTTATGGTTTAAGTCTAAAATGGTTATGGTTTGGGCCTAAAAGTCTCCTGTTCAGTGATGGGCTTTCTGGAAGGTGACTGGATCCTGGGAGCATTATATTCATCAGTATATTGATCCATTGATAAACTCATAGTTGGTATGTTATTCAGAGCTGGGACTTGATGGGAAGAAGCAGATCACCAGGTGTGTGACCTGGTAAGGTATATTCTTGTCCCTGGATCTTCCCTTTTGTTTCTGCTTAGTAGTGACCATGGGCATGGACAGCATTTCTTCCCCGTGTCTTTTCTGCCTTGGAGCTAGATGACCATGGACTGAACCTACCAAAGCTAGAGTCAAAATAAAAATGTCTCCTTTAAACTGTAAATATTGTGTATCTGTCATGTGGAAGTACAGCTTTCACAACTTGATCTGGGCTTGCACAGTCACCTGTACTTAAAGCCATGTTGGATGGCCAGGGATTTCCCAGGCAACCTGTGGACCCTCATGCCCACTGCTCTTGCATATGTAATTTCCTGGTAATTTGGTTGGGAGAGTCACCTCCTGGGTATGATTGCCATTTGGGTCTGGGTATATCTTTATTTGGGTACTGTCCTATGCATGGTACCTTGCATCCCTGCTGGCCTATTTCCACCAGAGCAACAACCCCAAGTCATGGAAATAAAAAATGTCTCCAAACATTGTCATATGTCCCCTGGGAGCAAATTACCTCTAATAAATATCTACTGCTTTAATGGGAATAAGTTCTTTAGCTCATCTATCTAACAATATTACTCCTCTTTTTGTAGTTAAACCTGAACATCCTCTCCTTTGTGAAGCTTTCTGTACTTACCTCAGGCAGAACTAGACATCAAAATCAGGCAGGACTAGAACTGTGGAACTGCCCCCATTCTGTGGTTTATGCTAATTTATGGTAGTGTAATTGTTTGCCTTCCCCAGAGTTCATAAGACTATGAATTCCTTTAAGTCAAAGATTATGACTAAATCCCCAAATCCTCAGCTCTCAACACATATGATCCATAGAAAGAGTTAAGGAACTGTTGAATGGACAGACCATCTGCCATAGTAGGGTGATCCTCCCTGGGCATGACTCTTCCAAAATGCATTATGGTTATCCCCAGCCACTGGCATAATCTCAGCCTCAACACCTCACTTGATCCTTGTTTGAAACATAACTTTGCCAAAGGAATAACTCAGATCTGTGTTGCTAGCTATAGTCCCACTAGTGTTAGAATTGATCATGTTCTGCTGAGGGTTCACTCCAGTTACTGACCCTCACAGCACTCCCGTGGGCTGTGTCTCATTCTTTCCATTCCATAGGTAGGGAAACTGAGAAACTGAGTGTTTCATTTACAAGCTCAGAAAGCATCCTGGTGACCTCAGGATTAGAATCCAAGGGAATTTGACTGAAAAGCTCAGGCATTGTCCTATTTTGGGATTCAGGATTTTTATTAAGAGTGACTTTAAACAGCAGCTATTTGAAGTCTGAATGGCTTACACACCCAGGTGAATGGGTAGCTGATGCCTGCCTTCAATTTGGGTCACTTCTTATCATTGCAACTAGCGTCAGATTCTACCAAAATATGGCAAAAATCACTTTGATGTTGCATTTGCATATCCAAGAACTGGTGGATGGTTTGTATAATCAAATTATGGAGAGTTGTAAAATGGGGCATCTTTTAAATAGCTTACAAAATTACTTTGAAGATACACATTAAAATCTAAAGAACTCATCACCTTCAAGATCTTTACAAAAAGTTAAATGCTAATTGATTATGACAGCTTTGTCTTTATCACTAGCACCATTCTCCATCTCTGCTTTGTCAGTATCACAACTCACATATCACTCTATCCTCTGCTCTTCTTCTAAACACATTCATTCCTTGCTATAATAACAGATGGAATTTTATGCACAACTGACTATACCCCTCTCCCCATAGTTGATCAAAACAGCAGCCTGGGGGGGAAAAAGCCTAGAATTTGCTGAAATTCTTATTTCTTTCAGCAGTTTTATAGATTTTATAACTTATCTTTTATTGACTATTCAAGGTCTCTGGTCTCTAGCATCTGTTTGTTGCATCTGGGGAGAAAGATAAATTCTTATTTTTATGCCACTGAACTAAATTTAAGAGACACAAACAAATAGGTCTTAGTAGTAGAGGACAGCAGCACATCCCTCTTCTTAATCCAGGCTGTCCTTTTTCCCCAGCTCCTTTGTGAGGAGGACAAGAGTATGAGGAGGACTTCATCTTCAGGGTTCTTCTGGTCTTCAAGATTTGCCACATTAGAGATGAAGGCCCTGAAGACTGGCACCTAGGAGTAGATGCCACCCCCAACAGGGGACCTGAGACTTACTGGTCATGAGCACAGGCCTTGGGGATGCTGCCTGGTATACATTTTTAAAAAGCAACTACATGTCATTTACCATTTCCCAGACTTAAAGAATTGCGCCTGGTCACCCAGAGACATGATTATACATCACAGAGCCTCATTATAATAATGGCCCAGTACTCCAACTTCTTTCAAACCTCAGCTGTTCGATTCAGCCTCTTCAGCTCCATAACTGTTTATAAGATTAATAGACTCTGATGCATAATTGACTCTCCCATTGGGAGAAAAGAGAGAGAAAAAAAACTAAGCCCTCTAAGAAATAACATCCCCATAATAAAATAGTATCTACCCTTACCAACAAGGTCAAGGGCAAGGGAGAGTCCCTAGTACCATGGATGTAAGAGAGCCTTGAGAAGATGGTAGGACATGTTTCTGTCATGTAAAGTCTTTAGTGAACAACCTAAAAATAACCATGGTGGCAGAGCCTATGGACAGGAGTCCTGCTATACAGTAGGGAGCAAAGCCAGACCTGAGATGTTGCAAAAAAAAATAGAGTCCCCACCACACCAAATATGGAAGGATAAGGAAAGGAAATCAACAGAGGAATGAAATCTTCATAAGGGATTGAGGGCCTAACTCCTGATGTCAGTGAAGCTCAGGAGGAGAGCTCCTGGGCTTCTCCTCGCTTTTAGTAGATATGGAACACAGGATGTAGCAATAGATTCTGCAGATCTTTCAAAAAGATATGAGCTAGTAAGGATTATAGGGAAAGTCTTAGGGTATGTTATAGTTGTATTTAGATGTCCCCCTCAAAACCTTGTACTGTCATTTTTTTCAGAGGTGTTTGGACCTAGGGTGTGTGATATTGGGATTAAAAACATGGGTGATTACTAAATGGGTCCACTGATTGGTTTTGTACCCACCCTAAATCTAGTAGCCTAGAAAGAATATAAAAGGGGCAGAAAGAAGCTGCTATGGTTGCCTGGACTTGCTGCTTGCAACTTCTGCCTCCTGTCTGCCATGAACTGTTTCTCCTTTGTGATGTCCCTTTGCCATACCACCCTGCATTGGAGTTAGCCAACTATGAAGCGAAACCTCTACAAACTTTGAACTAAATAAGCCTTCCTTACTTTAACCTGTGGGTGTTGAGTATTTTCTCTCAGCAACAAGGAAAAATAACTAAAACAGGGTGTCACCTTGAAAAGTAAGGAAGTGAAGACCTAGGTGAGCAAGAGGGGCAGAGCTGAGGCTCAGAGGTGACCACACTAGAGCTGAGATGAGGGCACCTGAACCAACAGAGACAGTGCTTGCCAGGGTAGACACTTTCAAATCTCCTGGCGTGGACCCTGCATGCTGAGGTGGTCATTTGTACAATAGTCACTGAGTGGGCCTGATAACTTGAACAGAGACAAATCTAACCAAAGGATGGGAATGGGAGCAAATGCTAATGGCTGGTTTATCTTCCTAGTACTCTTTTTTTTCTCTCTGCACCTCTTCCTGGGCTTGTTTTAATGTCCCATAAAGTGACCAGTTTTAGCAGGGAAAAGAAAAAAACTACACAAATAAAAAGCAGAGTAAAATAATGAAAAGAGATGAAATAGAAGTCCTTGCTTACTACTCTTCAGTAGCAAGATATCTATAAGTCAAGGGCTTTGCTGTCTTGTTTGAGGGAAGAGAAATGGGGGCTGATCTCTCCTTGTCATCAGATTCACACTCCTTCCTCTTTACTTGAAATAACTGCCTCCAGCTGGAACCTCCTTGACAGCTGCTACTTCTTCCCTAGTGCCTGGAAAGCCCAAAGCAACTGTGAGGATTGAGCCTTTTCTTTGCTTCTGTTTTCCTTTGAACTGACCCTTAAGTGACCCTGGCATGAAAGCAGGTCAGGCTCTTGTTGATGTGGCCACAGAGTCACACATTTGTTTGATGAAAACCCAGTGTAAAGGAATAAAGCCACATCCTCGACGTGGAATATAGATTTCATAGGTATTTAGACATGAACTCACTCTTTTGTCTAGCTCTGTGAGTCTGGGCACATTTTTAGAAGTGTATTTTACATCATGGATTTAAAAGGCCAAGGTCTTACAGTTAGATCTGTCATAAACACCCCTTACCCCCCATGTAAATGATAGTTAATCCTTTCTATCTATTTTAGGGCAAAGAACCAGAGAATGCCCAGTGTTAGTCTATTGATTTCTAAGAACTATTGGTCTTTTGTCGTGAAGGTAGCAAAAAATTTGTTGTTGTGCCTGGGATTTGCTGGGTGCTAATTTGACATGGCAGTGAGATAAAAGTTCAGCTCAGCTGTCTCTAACCTCACAGAATCAGAATGCCTTCCACTTAGAATAGGAGTAAAACAATTCCCTGGCAATAGATTGCTTTCCACTTGAAGGTCTACTAAGTAAATAGAAAAGTAATTAACAGTGTGCTGTGATAGATGTATCAGGTGGAATTTCATTAGAGAAGGAAGAACTGAGAGAATCAAGAAGTCATTTGTGTCCACTATCTGATGAATCTTTCATGTTTTTCTCTAGGATGGGCACGTTATCTCTGCATGTCTTCAAGGAGAAAAATTTCTGAATTTCCTATTATATCTTCACTTTGATCTAGGGAAAAAGAAAAATCTTAAGTGTCTGGCATTGATACAAAAAATAAAGAATTCTCCTCATTTTTCCATTTAATGTGTCTGGCATTGATACAAAAAATAAAGAATTCTCCTCATTTTTCCATTTAATGAATTTGGTCCCAAAACTTATACATGATTCTCCCTCTCTTTTGTTGTATTTTTATTTTTTTTAACTATTAAACAACTAAATTTTGAATGTGAACTATGTCTCATTATTATTTCCTCCTCCTCTTGGAAAATAAATGGCACTTATATCATTTATAACAGCAGGAAGAAATGGAGTTTTATAGGAAAGAAATTTGTGCTTAGTTGGAATAAGAAAAGAAGATTAAGGCGTTTATTTTTAGCCACCTTTAAAAAATATATTTGAAAATACTAAATTCAATTTCACATATCCATAATGGTATAACCCAATTTTAGTATATTAATTAACAATAAAAGTAGTGTTTTGCCTCATACAAAGAAATAAAATAATTAACTTACTGTGGAAATGTGATCATATGATTTTACTTTGAGACGAACTGACAGAAAGGCTTTGCAAAGTGACTCTGACTGTGGGGCCTCTTTGGAATTCTTTGTTTAGTACTTAATCCAGAACCAGTTTATGTATCTCTAAATGTTACCTGTCTAGATCCAGGTACAGTGCACACATTTCAGCAATGCATGGGACATCCTCTTCAGAAAGAATGCTTGATAGGGGCAAGGCAAGAATTTCCTGGCCTTCAAAGGTTGTTCAAGTGTCCACCTTCTCCCTGAGTCTGTAAGTACATGGGCTCGTCAAGCACCAAGACACTTTCTATTTGTGGAAGGAATTTTAAAATTTCATATTTTTTATAGTTGGACCTTTGAACTTGGAATATTTTGTTACACTTCACATTGCTTCATTCCCTGGAGGGGGAAAACCCTAGCCTTTCAAGTGGTTATTATAAAGCTAAGTGCATAAATATGCATGAGAGGTCATTATTACCACAAGATGATACTTAAAAGGTTCAAGTGTCTCTTACTAAGATTTTTCAACTTGTTCGGTGACAGTAAATCAAAGTCTCCAGTTTTTGGTTGAAGAACTTTGCCTTTGATTGTTCTTTCATAGTCTTTAAGGAAAAGAAGGGAAATGGTTTTGGGGCCTTGACTGGTATTCATTTGTTCATTATACTGATGTATAACAATATTTAATTCCCTGTGTTCAGGTTTATTGCAGAAGGTCATGCCAAAGGTGTTGCAGCCTGGGCTCTGAAAGCTGAGTCATGGAATTTCCAAATTTAGTTCTGGAACTGAGGCACAGAGATGTTAGGTAACTTTTCCCATGTCACATTTTGTCATATGGTTAAGGCTGGAAATTAGACCAGATTCTGTCCAATGAGCCGGAGTCTATACAAGACTTGAGAGCCCAAGTATAAAATCGTCCTGGGTTCATGCTATGAAAGATTTTCATTTGACCATATGATATTCCAGAACTTACTAGTTTGATATGGAAATACTAGTGTTGTCAAACTAGAAGGCTCTTAACAATGACATTCTCATTTAGAATCAACTCCATTCCAGCCCTGTGCTTGTAGCAAGTTATCAGTTAGAGAAGATAAATTTTTTATCTTTAGAATTAATTACACAGGCAGCCCTGTTGTTACTAGGAAAGGAGAAAAGAATGAAAACCAAAAAGAGTTGGAAAGAGAAGAACAGACCCACCAGCACATCCTTTCCTCCACTTGGTTGGAACTGCCAACTAGTGCTTGGGTCTGATAATGTTCTTCTTTTTTTTTTTTCCTTTTTATTTTTGGTACTGGGAATGGAACTCAGGACATTGATTGGTAACTTTCTTAGTTTCAAATTAACAAAGAGCCAAGGAAACATTTCTAATATGTTTGTTCCTGGGCTTCCATCACTGAATTCCAGGAAAAATCTGGAAAAGAAGCTAGTAGAAGCTATATATGGCCTCTTACCTGCACAAACTTGCAGTGGACAGATGCATCTGTGGTGTTTGACAGGAGGCATCCTCTTACCCTAGGGCTGGTCTTGCCAGAGGTGTTTATATATAGAGAGAGAACTTATGGTTGCTGGAATCATACTGTTCTCAAAGTAAGTCTAATCTGACAAGGACCTTGCAGTCTGACAGAATGCCTCCCAAGTCTCTGCCTCCCAAGTCTTGTACCTTCTTGCCATTGTCATGAGTAGGTGACACATACCAAGATCGATTTCTATCCTACCCCATCATTCAGGCACATGGCAACCAGTGGAAAGAGTGGCCTAAGAATTCTGCCCAACTTGGATTGAGTCATTATTCCTCTGCTTACTAGCTGTAGAACTTGAGCAAATAACTTGCTTCTCTGAGACTAGGTTTCCTTACCTGAAAACTAGAACTCGTCCTCCTTTCTTGGCCTCCCAGCATCCTCAGGTCTAGAGAAGCCAATGGGTAGTACATCTGGTCTTGGAAGGTGCTTGGCAAAGGTCCACCTCCACCCTCTGCTTCCCAAGGTTCATCATAATACTCTTCCATGTGTCTGAACTCACTTGGTTGTACCAAGGTCCAGCAAGCCTTTATCTTATTTACATGCTATTTCTGTACATTTCTTTCTTATTTAGTTATTTTAACATATATTAAAGCTGCCAAATTCAAGAGTAAATTTTGTTCTGTTTTTCTCCCTTTATGGTGACTTGAGTTTCAGAAGAACATCACTTTTCTCTGTCAGATTCTTCATCATTTCAGTATTTCATCCACCTTAGAAGCTCAAGAGTTACCATGTTAGTGACAAAATGATGGAAAGATCAAACCTTTCCAATCCAAACCTTTATTTCCACTTTAAATTACTATCTTCTTCAAACCCCAGACCTTTAGGGTCAGCAGGGAACTATGAGGTCACAGACACCTCCTTTCTTGTGACGTTGGTCTGGTCAGATGGATGGCCAATGCCAGAGACAAATACAGACCTATGTGGACACAGGAAGAAACCAGGAAATAGACCGGGCAGCCTCGGGGTACCAAGGCCTAATTCCCTCCACATTGAAGTGGGGATTCCAACACAGTTCTGCTCATGTCTTTGACTGCTCTACTCTTTTTCAGAAGTAACTTCACCACTTCCTGGTAACTGGGAGCTTTCTACCTGTGGTTTAGCATAGTTTATTTTTATTAAAATCTTCTGCTTAGAATTTTGGTCCAGGTATTGGCCTTACACATCTTTGCGAATGACATATGACATGAATTTGGGCTGCTCTCACCTTGAACATCTATTCATTTACATTCTACAAATGAGACATTTCCTCATCTGCCTATCCTCTCTTTTGCCATTAGTTTTAAATTCTTCTATCAATCAATATTTGCCAGTGCCTAGCAAGTGCTAGGCCCAGGGCTAAACCCACATGTGACTCAGCTCCTGGAATTGCCCTTAGTTTTCTGTCTTCCTTCTCCTCTCTCTTAGTAGCTCTTCTTGTCTCTGTGCTCTGAGGCTCCCACACAGAATATAATACCCCACACAGGATGTCTTTCCCTGTGTAAACTAAAATAGTCCTGCCTTCTGTGTGCCCAGATCCTTTCTCACCTCACACTGACCTCGTGTCTGGTCTTGCCTTTAGTCCATCTGGTGGGAAGTGCTGTTACTGATACAGGTTTCAGAGCCTTTATTTGCAAACTTTGAATCCATTCATATTTTCTCCCCTCTCCATGTTTGAGCTACTAACTCATGGGGGTCAGATACTGGCTGCTGTTTTGTGTGTTTCATCAATCAAGGGGTTCAATTATATTTTAGGAAAGTAACACTTACACTGTCTTGTTGTAAATAACAGATTCTCTTAAAAAACCCTGAAACTGGATGAGACCATAGAAATCTCCTGATTCTATTCCTTTTTATTAATGGATTGAAAAATTGAGGCTCAGGGAGGACAAGAACTTGTCAGCAATACTTACAGGAGTATCTGCCTAGGCAGCATCAGAACTCAACCTCTGGCCTCAATTTGGTGTTTTTATCTTTAAGATTGTCTTTTTTAAAAAAATAAATAAATATGTAAAAAAACAAAAGCAACCTCTACTGCACATTGAATCAAACACATGCTAGTATGGTTTGGCATGCCATTTCATCCTGAGCATCTTGACCTTGAATTATTATTATTTGCTCCCTTGACACCCTGGTAGCTTACCCTGATTGGTTGCCTTCTGAACTCAGAAAAACCTCGGTATCCTTTCCAAGGATTTATTGATCTTTTACGAACATGCTGTGTCTGCATTGCATGGTCATTGGCAGCTGCCTCTCTACTATTGCCTGACCAGTTCTCTGAGACTTTTTTGCTGGGAAGTATGTTTTATTTCCGTATAAAATGTTGGCTTTGGACAAAAGTAAGACTTACTCCTCAAGAGTTTACCCCAGCCCTTGACTGCCTTCATTTTGGTTCCTTATTTCATTTTTCACAGAAAGTTTGTCATGAACAGCCCAGGTGAGAGGGGCTATTTTCTAGTTTTTCTTGCAGCTTTCTGTAGTATATGACTTTTGTTATTGCCCTCCATTCCCCTGGATTCTAATTGTTCTAAAAGTGTGCTATCCCACAAATTGGGAGTAAGTGGGTTAAATCACCTGCCTCTCCCCTGTCTATTCCCTGGTCTTAGTTCTGTCCTCTGGAGCAACACAGAGTACATCTAATCCCTGCTAGTATTTTAAGATTATGATCCTATCCCTCTTACATGGCTCCTGTCTCTCTCCCTATGCACTCTTTTAAAGGATAAATATAAGTGTTTGCATCTGAGCAATGTTGTCTGACCTGTGCATAGGTCAGGAAGCCTTTACTGGAATATTCTATTTCCATTCATTGGTTTTGTTTCGCAACACCATCATACCCCTTTCTTGTGGTCAACTAAATCTTCCACCTCTTCCCTTCCCATAGCAGTTGCTGGTAAGCCTGGTCTCTATTATTCTCTACTTATGTCATTTGCTTTTTTTTAAACCCTTATTTATCATGTTAATTCATATTTTTGCTTGGATTCATTCTCCTAGCTGATTATTAAAATCCTTTTGAATTCAAAATTTTTCCATGAGCCTTTACATTTCCTCCAAACTTTTATTGTGTTCACATTTAATACATGAATATTTGGTGTGTTAAAATTATAGATAGAAATGTTCAATATTCTGTGGGGTCAAGCAAATAACTAAAAAATGGTGAATGATGGGAACCAGCTTCCTCACTGACAGGAAGGGAAAGTACGTATATGTAGGAGAAGGCTTGCTGGATCAGAGGCCTGGATGTCATGTATATGCACATGAATAATATACATAAAAGTGTGTCCTCACTCTATGCACTGAGAGAGTCTGGGAACAGGAGCACTCCAGCAACACCAAACACATTCTGGGCTCATGTCTTGGTTTCTACCTCCAGTTCTACAAAGAAAAGGACCAGGGTGCTGTGAAGAAATGACTTTCTAAGACTGGGCCTGGGAAAACCCAGGACTACGCTGCACCACCTCATAGTAGCATAAAGTGAAGAATGGTTCAGTTATGTACGATGGTGGCTCATCAGACAGCCGATCAAGCTCCCAACAGCCAAATCTGTATAAAATTGATCAAATGCATAAGTAATATAGTACTGTATTATATATAACTCAAGGTGTAAAATAAATATACATGAGTGCATGTTGTCAGAGATAAATGATTGAATAAATAAGTAAGTGGGCGATAAAGGGACATATACACCTTGCAACATAATTTGCAGTAAATTACAGACACTCCTCCACCCAAGTCATGCAAATTTCCCCCATCTCCCTATCCTTGCCCTGAGGGTGGCTAGACTTACTGCCTGTCTTCCAAAGAATAGAGAGTGGAGAAGGGGAGAGGAAAATTCACTTGGTACTGGCCAAACTTAGCAAACACTACCTCAGACCAATGAGCAAAATTAATACCATCTGTAATAAATCATATAAATGGATGTACACTTTGCACAGATATGATGGAATGATACTATCTCTGTTGTCTTCCTCTCCAAACCCATTAACTGCAGTCTGTTCACAAGAAAACCATCAAAACAAAACCAACTGAGGGACATCCTACAAAATACCTGTCCTCAAAATTGTGAAGGTCATCAAAAACAAGGATAGACTGAGAAAGGATAAGAGAAACCAAGGAAAATGGCAAGAGTATCTTTACAACTATTCATATAGCTGAGATTATTCCTGCCAAAGTTATTACAAAATGAAAAGAAGAGGAAGAAATACTAATAACTTCTTTTTTTAAAAAATGTGCTCAATTTGTCAGGAACAAGAATCCTGTGATAGTCTCCTAGTGACTGCTTGTCAATTGGCATCAATACATTAACATTTTTCACCTCAAGCAGAATAATCACAATTCTCCTATGTGTGATCTAGGTGCTTTCACTGGACTGCCTCTTATGGAAACCACATCTTTAGTGTCTTTCCACCATGATAGAAAGGTCCAAGTTCAGGAAACTGGCACTTCCAAAACTGTTGTATTCTACTGCTTGATCCAGACCAAGTTCATATGCTTTTTATTATGATGATAATGAATTATTCTGGCTAAAAAGTTTCTACTTAGAAATCTTCTAGTATTTAAAGTTAAACATGTCTAAATCCAAGATCCACATTAGGTTTTTCTTGGACAGTCATATTTTCTGTATTTCCCAATTACCGGGCAAGCTTCTATATCCTGGAAACCTGAACTAATAACTTCTGGGTTATCTATGAATTCCCTCTTCTTCATCTCCAAGAGTCAGCCCACCAGTGTCCTGCCAGGGAAGTTGCTTACCATTACCTGATTCTGTTTTTCATTCATTCAATGAGTGATCCCTTCCCTAGCCTAGGTCCACAGAACTTCTCTTGATCATGGGACTATTTTACTGGAAGCCTCAGTGTCTCTGATTTCTCCTTAAATAAAACCTACCACTCTTAGTCATGATCCTCATAACCCTCTGTCAGAGATTTTCCCACCTGAAATGCACATGAAATCCATCCTAGTTTTCCTTTCTTATGCCCTAAATCTGACTGGTGGCTGGAATTTTGTACCTCTTCCCTCATAGTTTGATTGATATAAAATGTACTTTTTGGCCTCTGTTCTTTCTCCTGGACCCCAGTCCACACCTCTCCCACTGTGTGTCATGCTCCCTCAAGAATCTTTTGAGTTAGAGTTCCTTCATGACTCCAGCTGTTGTGGCAAAACTTTGACACATGTGAACAGCTGTAAGGAATATATCTCTTCTTCAATTTCTCTAATTCTTGTTTTGCTCACTTTATTTAACTGTATGCTGTTTAGGTTCAGGTATGTGTGCTTTAACAACTTATTTATTTCCACATGTATAAAGTATTATTTAAGCACAATGCATATTAAATTAAAAACCATGGTTTTTGAGTTTGTTAGACATGCAGTCTTCACAGTGGATTATCAAAAAAAGAAAGAAAAGAACAACAATAACACAGCAGTATTGCCTGATTAGGGTTTGAGCATTTCTGTACAGTTAACAGTTTAAATGTGGAACCTGTGGTGTCCCCAGGCCGCTTCTGCCAGGATCACTTGCATCATCCTGGGGTGGATAGGAGCCCACACATCTCTGCCTGTGGAGTCTCATCCACTAGCCCAAGACTCACCCATGTCAGTCTGAACAAACCATATGAAGAGACAGCCACTGTTCCTTGTGAGAGACTTTGCAAAAGAAATATAAAATATAATACCTACACTTCTTTCTTGATCTGTGAGTTCTGTAATGCTTTTATAAATGCTTTTAAGTTTCCAGAGCAGTTTGTGTTTGGTACTTAAAAGATCTATTCTTTCCAGATATAAACTGTAAAAAAAAAAAAAATAACAAACAAGTATTACTGTCTTTCCTTTTCTTTCTTGATAATCAGGCCACTGTGCTCTACCAGACCACCAATCCTCTACAAATGTTGATTTCTCTTTACTATACAGAGAGGGCATTCTCAGAATCTTGTGCCTTTTCCTACTTGCCACTGACTGTATCCATAGCCTCTACCAGTGGTCTCTGTTACCTCCTGTGTCCTCAGGTGGAAAAGAGATGGTGCCTTCACAGTCTCCACCATGTGATCTGAGCCTGCCATGAAGAAGGACTGAGTGGGGTTAAAGCAACAAAGGAATGGCCCTGGAGGCCCACTTGGGTGTGTCTGAGTATGTGAGAGTGTCTGTTTAGGTGAGTGTATACATCTGTGTGATTTGTGTTTGTGCATGTGTGTGTGTGTGTGTGTGCGTGTCAGTGTATGAGGGTGTGTGTGACACCCTGTGTGTGTGACAGTGTGTGTTTATGTGTGAGTGTGCTTAGGTTTTCATGTGAGCATGTGTAGGTTTGCATGTGGGGGATGGTGTGTATGTGTGTGTGTGTGTGTGTGTGTGTAAGTGTGTGTACCAGGAATGAGATACTGGCCTCGACATGCAGAAGTGTATCTTGGGCCTGCCACTTCCCTTCCATCTCACCACAGCAAGGGAAATCCAAGGCTTTCTGTGGTCTGAAATTGTGCTTTGCACATCCATGATCTGTGCTTCTTTGATCCTCCCTCTCACTTTAAGCATATGCGTAACATGCACTGAACTGCAGGTTGTAGTGAGTTTCTACTTTTCTGAGAAATCAAAAGAATGAGAAAAGGAAGAGAATGTGACTTTCACCTTGAATATCCACAGGCTGTCTCAGGTGTGCACTCCCTGGGTAGCTGACCTATGGGCTCAATGTGCTTTGATCAACTTTTGGATGTCTTGACTTACTGGCTTTGAATTGATCTATTGATTTAATAAGAGTCATTTATCATTGTCACGGGTTCAAGATAAAGCACTCAATTTATCTCTGGTTTGGCAAATGTCATCAATAATAGATACTGTACTGCTCTTAAGTGACTAATTTCCATGTGATGATCATGGAAAAACTCTATCACTGTTACAGTTGGATATTTCTGTGTGAAACTAATGCTGCCACCCTGCCAACAGGACCCAAGCCTGGGTTCTTCATGTTTGGGGACCTCATTTTACTGTCTGGTGTCATTCTGATGCCACCAATTGCACCTCAGGACAGGTATGGAGTGAGGCTGGGCATCTGGTTTTATGGTGTGCAACTGGGGCCTCCATGGGCCATCCTTTCCTGGCAGTCCCCAGGATATGACTGGTTGAGTGAGCCTTCCCCTCCATGGCTAGCAGGGTTTTGGAGAAATGGTGGAAATGAAGTCATCAGCCATGTGGACTCACTTCCTCTGTACATTAATAGCCAAGTGTGCAAAAAAGAAAAAAAGCTGCCTGTCTAGCCACTGCATATAAAATGCCCTCCATGACTTTTGTTCTTGCTAACAAAACACAGACCACACAGTCACACACAGATGTGTACACACCAACTCTTATGTGCACATGTGAGCACACACACACACACACACCTCTAACTCCACTGTTACCATAATACAGAATCCACTCTCTTGCCACATAAAATGTGTAGCAACAGGGTAGAATGGCATTAGGTCTGTGGAGCTTTCAACATTTTGTTTTTTTTCTCATTTTGCTCCAAACCTCAGAGTTATGTCCCCAGCTCCTACCCCCACCTGGCCGTGCTAGGAGTTCCCATGCCAACTCCGCATGTTCTTGGGGGAAATGAAAGTTGGCCTCCCGAAAATCAAAAAAGGAAATGAATCTAGCTGGCTGCATCCCTTTCTTTGCTCCTTCATGCATTAGTGTACCACCCTCTTTAGCACCTTTTAGTCCCTTTTGTTTCACTGTTAACAAGGGGACAACTTCTCTTCTGTCTGGGGCACATTTCCTGTAAGTGCCAGCCATGTCTGCAAACTAGAGAGGAAATCCATAGAGCCTGGGCCTGACTTTCCTCTAGTGCCTCAGCTTTGAATAGCACTAATTAAAGACAACACAGCATTTTCTTTACCACGACTCTCTGAAGGCAAAAACCATCTCTTGAGACACTTCCCCAAAATCCACATCTCCACCCCCTCTATGCTGACAGACGCCAATCTCACTTAAAGAGCTAGTGCCTTATGAAACATCATGCACTGACATCTTTTTCATTTTTATTTTTTTAATTTTGGGTTTACTCTTCTACATATAAAGGAAAACTGCTTCTCTTAATAATTAATTATGATTGCTATTAAAACGTTTGTAGCTATAATCAGAAACTACAGCTTTCTTATCCCTGACCAAAGCACTCATTATTATAAATTTCGATGTCTGCTGGTCTAAAATAAAATTTTCTAAACCTGAAGAAAAGCAAACCAGATGCTTTCCTCAGCATTTGTTTAAGCTCCATAAGTTTTTAAAAGTCTGAAACAAAAGATCTCCCAGTTATTGTATAGTTGCTAATATTTCACGTCCTCACATTCCTCAAATTGCTATGCAAATTGCATAATAGGCTGTGTGCATTCTTAGTCAAACAGACACAGGCAGCTTTGGAATTAAATATGCAGGCTTTATTATCAAGCTTGTTGCTGCTGGACTCACTGAAGATTTTGGTTCATTTCTTGCCTCAGATGTTTTGAGTATTTCCAGGTTTCCAGTGACAACTCAGAGACATAACTTTAGCTCTTTCTGCATCTTCCTCCCTTCCATCCCAAATCTACCCCTAACAGAGGCCAGAGGTCTTATAGAAAAAAATTACAAGCCCAAATCCACTGGTGAAGATGTTCAGAAAAGAACAGGAACTTCAGTTTAACAAATCCTTCTGAGTTTTTTTTACTTGAGTTTTGGAAAAAATGTTGCATGTGAGTGTTCCTTGCTTTCAAACACTGAGAGGATGGTGTGGAAAAGTATAGGGAAACAAGAAAATAGATGAACTGAAATCTATTTTCCTTACAAAAAGATTCTTCATTTCCCAAAGCTTTGTCATGGCAGTGAATTTAATAGTTAGATTTAACACTAATGTACTTATGATTTGCAACAGTTGTTTCTTAAATAGTTCTAGGAAATGCAAAGGGCAGGATTCTGGATTGGCTTAGAGGATTTTGTTTTGTTTTGTTTTGTTTTGTTTTGTTTGCTAATTGCCCAGGTTGGGATCAAATGTGAGAGCCTTAATCTTCCAGAGTGCTGGAATACAAGCATTTGCCACCACTCCTGGCCTGCCCTTGAGTTTTGAATCTGATGGACACCTATGGGACTGCAGAAGAATATAAAAATGCTGGAGAAGGCCCTCTATGGATTTCTTTAGGAGGTCTGGTGGGGAGGGGGAGAGTCCGGAGGAACAGTGGTAGCTGTGACAATATTTGTGAAGTGTACACCACAGTATCTGGTATCAGACACCTGTAGCTCCTTAACATATGGGGATTATTATTAAGGTTTGTGGTCCTAGAGAAAGCCTGTCAATCGTATTAGAATCAAATAATTGAAAACAGACTAAAACCAATCAAAACCAAGAATAAAAGCATTATTGACTTTTGAATCAAAATGATAGGAAATCATCAATGGCTACCATGATGTCTTATTTTCTTCAGTGTAGTTGTTCATACTATCACACAAACTAAAATCAATTCTTGTAAAGCCTTTAGGTGAAATATATAAGCATCTACATGTACATCTATCCTTTCTGTATTACAGGAAAAAGCAAAACAACAAATAAATAACTATATATAAGAGCCCAAATCAATAACAGTGTAGGCTTTCAAAACAAGGAACTTAACAATTTTTGTTGTTTTGCATAGTTATCTTCTTATTTGAATTACCCAAATATAGTCATGCAAAATTGATCTAATCCTATGGGTGTTATCTGTTTTGTTCCTAGAACTAACAGAATTATTAATACAATCATCTTAGTAATCTTAAGTGTATATATATGAATTTAGATCTTATTTCATTTCTCTTCCTTCTTTTCTCTTTTTCCTTGAGTTATTTTTTCTTCTTTGAGCAGTTTCTTACCCTTTCACAATATTTGTTGAAGGTTTTATACTTTATTTACTCTTTCAGTTTCTTACACTAGGGAGACAATGTGGTATTCACACATGTGAGTTTGATTTATTTCACTTACGAGTATAATATCAAGTCACATCCATTTACTTATAAAAGCCTCAATATAGTCTTTCTTTATAGCTGAGTAGTATTCCATTGTATAAAAATGCCAGATATTTTTTATCCATTCTCAGTTGATTGGCGTTTGGGTTGTTTTCAAGATTTAGCTATTACAAATTGTGCTGCTATAAACATGGGTGCACATATATCACTGTGATATGATGTTTTCAGTTCTTCTGGGAATATGCCCATAAGTAGAATATCTGGGTCAAGTGGGACCTCCAATCTCAGCCTTTTGAGAAACCTCTACACTGATTTCCACAGTGGTTGCATCAGTCTACACTCCCACTAACAGTGCAGAAGAGTTCCTTTTCCCCCACAGCCTCTCCAGCTTTTGTTATTGGTGATTTTCTTGATCCTGGCTATTCTTTCTGGAGTGAGATGGAATCTCAGTGTGGTTTTAATTTGCATTTCTCTAAGGACCAATGATGTTGAACATTTTTTCATGTATTTATTTGCCATTTGTATTTCTTCATCTGAGAGGTATATATTCATCTCAGATGCCCATTTTTGGATTGGGTCTTTCAATTTTGGGGCCTGATTTTTTTTTAATTCTTTATATGTTCTAGATAGAAGTCCTTTGTCTGAGGGACAGTTGACTAAGATTTTTTTCCCAATTCGTGGGTTTTCTTTTCACTCGTTGGAGATTTCTTTTGACATGAAAAAACTTTTTAGGAAGATGAGATCCCAGTTGTTGATTCTGGGATGTACTTCTCATGCAGTTTGATTTTTGTTCATGAATTTTCTACTGACCCCTATGTCTTCAAGATTTCTGCCTACTTTGCCTTCCAGTATATTTAGTGTTTCTGTTTTAATATTTAGATCTTTGATCCATTTTGACTTTAATTTAGTGCATGGTGATAAGCATGGGTCTATTTTTTGGCATATGGAAAGCCAGTTTTTCCAGCATCATTTATTAAAGAGACTATCTTTATTCCAATGAATGTGTTTGGCCCCTTTGTCAAAGATAAGGTGGCCAAGTGTGTTTGTAGTTGTGGTTGTATCTTCTAATCTATTCCATTGATCTTCAGGTCTGCTTCTATTCTAGTATCATGCTGATTTTATCATAGTAGCTTTGGGTGAGGGATTGTGATGCCTCCTGCCTTGCGTTTATTGCCCAGAACTGCCTTTGCTATTCTAGGTCTGTTCTGTTTCCAGATGAGTTTTAGGAATGATTTCTCTAGATCTGTTATGTATGCTAACAAGAGACATTATGGTAGCCATTATTGATTTCCTCGTGTCTGTTGTTGAAAGCCCTTAAGGCTCTCATTCTTGTGTTTTGATTGCTTTTATACTATTTTGATGTGTATTAACTTACTGTGTGTGAAGGTTTAGACAACTACTTTGAAGAAAACAAGAGACATTATAGTAGCCACTGTTGATTTCCTGCTCTTTTTCTGAAATCCTGTGTTATTTGCATTGTTTTACGCTGCTCTTCTTTCTTTTTTTTTTTTTTGGTACTGGGGATCGAACTCACGACCTTGCACTTGCCAGGCAGATGCTTAGGCCACTGAGCTAAATCCCCAGCCCTACGCTGCTCTTCTTTGTTCTGTTTTGCTTTGATTTGTTTTGTTTTATTCTCTTTAAAATAAAGTTTAAAAAACAGAAAGCCTGTCAATCAAAATTTTCTTCCCCACTGACCAACATCAATGAAGGAGACCTTTGCTTCCTCTCAGTCCTGAGATTACGCCATTACAAAACCCCTGGTAAAACACAGACCATGCTCCAGGCTAGAAAAGGAAATGCATTCCTAGCTAGAAACACCCTTGGACCAGTGTATCTAGTCAGTTAATTGGCAGAGCCTTGACAGTTTTACAAACAGACACATGTGGAGTAGTATAGGAGAATTACGGAATATGAAGGGTTTTAACCCCAAATAACTGGATGGAAGAGTGCTGGTGAGGATATACAGAAGGAATTATAAATTATTCAGTGTATCCAAAAAGTTGGAGAGCATCAGATATATTTATCTATAAACTACTGTTTCTAAATAATATGCTGCATACATTTTTGTTCAACCTCTGACATCTTTCTAAGTAAAGAACTTTAAATTTAAAGCAATGGGTCTAAATGTTAATCTGAAGCATGTTTCAGTGAATATACAATTGCATACTACAGCTGTCAAAGTATTCTGGAAACTCAGGGAAAAAATACTCAGTAAGTATGCCTGGGGCAAGTGTCAATGGAGGGTAATTACCACATACTACTTCTGAGATGAATCTTTGCAGATTGAGATTATCCACTTTTTATTTGTTCACTGAGCATCTACTGTTTATAGGGCATTGCACTAGCTGGTAGGAAGGATGTAAAATTGAGACCATGTGGCCTGTCTCGAAGGACCAGCCTCTGGACAATCTTTTCAGTCAGTAAACCCATTTGTAGGTGACTTCTTTTTCCTAGCCTCTGCTGCCATGCCCTAACCAGGGACATGACAACCTTATCAAGCTACATGGTTTGCAAAGTTAATTTGGAACCTGACCGGACATAGGACAATCACATACTTTATTCCAGAAATCAGGAGTTTGGATTCAGAAATACAAAGTAGTTTTCTTCTGGTAATTTGAAATTAGGACTCAGGAATTCAAGAGACACAAGAAGCCTTATGTTGGGTTATGTCCTTATGGAAGAGGAGCAAAGAGACTTGATCAGCAAAGAGGAGGGCACAGAAAAGGCATGCAAGGGTACACATAAAGGAGGGGCTGGGTGGTTAGGGAAGAGGAGAAAGTATGATTTGGTTTCTGGCAGCTGCCAGTTCCTACCATTTTGGGTGGACAGTCTTCTGCTGTGGTCACCCTGTGCACTGCAGAGTATTAAGAAGCACCTTCACCTCTCCCACCAGGTTCCAGGAAGCCCCTCCTCAGTGAGAGCCAAACATGTGTCCATGAACTTCCAAATTTGCACTAGGTGCTAAGGAGGGATGTAAAATTGAGATCATGTCTCCCAGCTCAAAGGACACAGCCTCTGGACAATCTTCTCAGTCAGTAACCCCATTTGCAGGTGACTTCCTTTTCCCAGCCTTTGTTCCTGATCAAAAACCAGTCTTAAATACCGGAAGTTTGTTTTTCTCAGGTGAAAAGAGTCAGTCTAGAGATTTTAAACACATGATCATGGACTCAGATTTCTTCTGACTTCTTCCTTCTCCATTTTATACTCATTGTAATGTAACAAAATGGCTGCTGTGCCTCTTGCGTCATATCCATGTTCCAGAAGGAAGAAGGGGAGAGGGTGAAGAACCACACAGGTTTATCCATTAGTCCCACAAAGTGGAATTTTATTTATATCTCATTTGTCAGAACTGAGACTTAAGTATTTTTGAGTGACCACATTGTCTCCTTGATGAAAATGGTAGTTCTGTTACTAAGTGTAATGGTTGAAGTGTGTTCCCCTGCCAAATTCAGATGTTGAAATCCTAACCTTCAGGGCCTCAGAATGTGACCTTCCTGGGAAAGTCTGGCTCTGGACATGGGGAAAGAACACTAGACAGGGGCAGGTAAGGAAGTGACTGGTATGCTGGGGAATGAAAGACTGTTTCTGGCTAGTGAGCTCAGGGAGGCCTGGTGAAGGGACTGAACCTGAAGCCAGCAGCCTTGGGTGTACAGAGGCAAGAGTGTGTTCACAAGGACAGTGTGCTGAGATGAGAGGGAGGAAGCACACACTGGGATTAGGTGAGAAACTGTGAGCTGCTTGCCTTGGCCTTTTAGGCAACCTGTGCTCTGTGGAACAATGCATTGCAACTGGACCCAAAACAAGCACAGTGTAGGTTTCACCTACAGAACACTACTGAGCTCTTGTAGAAAAGACCTAACCAAAGGAAAATAAAGAACTGCTTCTGGTCCAACAATTGCATTTTTGACCCAGGGTTTTTTTTTTTTTTGTTGTTCTTGTTTTTGTGGTACTGGGGATCGAACTCACGACCTTGTACCTGCCAGGCAGGAGCTTATGCCACTGAGCTAAATCCCCAGCCCCTTGACCCAGTTTTCTTTTGTATAACTTTTGGAAGGATAGATTCATGCTTTTTATATTTTTTTCAATCCTTTTCACCTTTCTTCACCAAAACAATACAAGTAAGACCTTGTAATGCGGCATCTCAGTCAAATTAATTCTGGCCCTAAACTTTGATGTGGAACTGCTTCTCAAAAGTAACTTGGAAAATTGCTTTGCTGTATTAGCTCATTTTTTGCTACTATAATACAATATGTGAGGCTATATACTTTAAAAAGAACAGAGGTTTATTTTGCCTCACAGGCCAGGAAGTCCAAGATGAAAGAGTTGCACCTGGTGATTTCTTTTTCTGGCTCTGAGGCAGCACAGAGTAGCAGTGATGAGAGACAGGGATCTGGCATGTGTCTATGAGTCTCTCATCTCTCTTCCTTCCCTTACAAAGCTACCAGGATCCAGTCTTGCGCACTCCACTCTAATAACCTTATCTAATTCCAATCACCTCCCAAAATCCCCACCTGTAAACACCATAGTAGGATTAAATTTCCACCCTCTTAAAATCTCTCAGTGGGAATTAAATTTCAACACTTCAACCCTTGAGGGACTTTGTCCAAACCAGGCTGCCTGCCAGCCCCTTTCCCAGAATATTCTAGGGAGAAACCCGAGAAGTGTAAGTGTTATAGTTTAATTAGATGTGTCAAGAAATGATATGAAGCCTCAAGATGTGGACAGCATAACACTTGCCCCCTAGGCTCCTTTACGCTGGTAGGAGATGCACAGTTACTTAGCTGCACTCCTCCAAAGCACAGCCTTCTCTTGATTTGTGTCAGGCTTGCCACAGAGACAGGAGCTCAGCACATAGCTGCTGCGATGTGATAACAGTGTGTGAACAAAATGATCATGGCACACACTGATCGAGGAGAGGATGAACCTTTCCACAGCTACCATGGCTCTGGTAGGAGCTAAAGGTAAGTAGGAAGCAGGTGCTCGGGAGACATGTTTTGGTCATTTTAGAGTGTACTGTAGGGTGATCAAAATGTACAGCGAATGTTTAGCTTTTGAAAATTTTTTACAGGGCCAAGATTATAGCTCAGTGGCACAGTATCTGCCTGGAAAGTATAGGTCTTGAGTTCGATTTTCAGTACTGAAATATAAACAAACAGAAATTTATTATAGTAAAAGACATATTGCCGTTAAATCCCCTCAAACTATTTCCCCTTGCTTCACACACACGTTTTCTGTTTGTCTTGCCACCCTGTGAAGCAGTTTTGGTAGTCCTTTCTCATGAAAGTTTTTATCAGACATGATCAGAAATATGGGAAATGTTGCTGCTGAGTGCCATCCAATGGAAAACAGGCTCATAAAAGCACCACAGTGTGTCCTCATCCACCTTAGTTGCTGAATCTAGCACTTTGTGACTTCTGTCTCTTCCTCAATGTCAAAATGACCATGAAAGGTAGATGTTTTGAATCAGTTCACAGATATATTCCAGAATTGCTTCAGAAAGTGGCAAGAATGATGGGATAAATGTGTCTGAAATTAGGGGGAGTATTTCGAGGGGGGTTAATGGCAATGTGTTTTTACTGTAATAAATTTTTACAATTTAAACATTCACTGTACTTTTTATTATACCGCTGCATGATAATTAAGCAAACATCCTTAATTTCCTATTTCTATTAGTTGAAAATGATACATTAATACACATCTTGTGGCATTAGTTTCCTGTAGCTGCATAACATCTTGCCACAAACTTGGTGGCTTAAATCAACATAGATTGATTCTCTTACAGTTCTGGAGCTCAGAAATCTAAAAGGAGGCCCTAAAATCAAGGTGCCATCAGAGCTGTGTTCCTTTTGGAATCTTCAGGGGAGACTTTCCTTGAGGGTTTGTAGGCCCTCGAGACCATCCCCATTCTTTGATTGGTGATTCCTTTCTTCATTTTCACAACACAGAGGTCCAACTTTTGTTGCCTGGTTCCATCTCCTTCAGACTCTGGTTTATACTTTTTTTGGCAGGGGTTACAGGGAATCGAACTCAGGACCTTCACTTGCCAGGCAGGTACTACGTCACTGAGCCTTATCTCTGGCCTCCTTCAGACTCTGACCTCAGACTCTCTATTAAAGTTCTTATGCTTTGACAGGTCTTGTGATTGATGGGTAATCCAGGGCAACTTTCCCACCTCTGAGTCCTTAGTCTTATCAGCAACAACCTGTGCAGAGTGACAAGCTTTGGGGATTAGGATGTGAACATCTGGACTTACCATTTTGTTTTGTTTTGTTTTGAAGGTAGTAAAATACAACAGAACAAGACAGAATAAAGCCAATTGAGATAATGCAGTGAAATTGGTACAGAACTTCACAGCAGGTTACCAGGATAACGGTAGTAGGTACCATAGTATATCTTGTATCTTCACAATAGTTATCCTTTCTATCAGGTATAGCAAAATCAAGCCAAATACAGAACATCATAAAACCTATCAAAGCAGAGTATTGAATAGAGCAATACAATTAATCAGAACAAAGCAAAACAATGGTAACAATATTTGCTTTCAAAGAGATGGTAGAAGGAAATTCCCCATATTTACTACATTGCATACGGTTATCCTCTCAAGAGATGCTCAGACCTCTGGCTCCCATTTGCTAATGGGGGGGGGGGTGTTTGATTCTCAACCCAGTAGGCTCACCGCTGCCTACCAGAGAAGTGAGCAGGTTGCTTTGTTGCCCAGAGCCCTAAGTTCCAACATGGCATGGATCTTGGGAGACGCTGGCTGCCTGGTTCTCTCCCTGGGTCCCCCGGTGCTTGCTCGAGCCACGGCTCAGGATGTGGACATCTGGCCAGTGCAGAGGGCATTGTCCTGTCCACCACACTTTGCAAAAAGGATTTCTTTTGGACAAATAAATTTCAGAAATGGTGAATTAAATGAAGTAGGCTTCTTTATTTTAGATCTTTTTAAGAATTTTTTTGTGTTTGTATATATTAGAGAATCTAAGACAGAAATGAATGTAGTATTTCCAAATCCTGTTTGACCAAAGAACCCTTGTAAGGACCCTAAGCCGTTCATGCTGAAGTAAAACTAACTAACATTTTTCAGGATGAAGTGGGACCACAGACTTAGGAAGACAAGATCTGGTTGGACAGGTTCATATTCATGAACTTTTGGGGGTATTATTTAAATAGACTATGAGGGCTCCTGGCTCTTCTATTTAGTGCATTCACAGCAGGCTGCCAGAGGTTGTGTGAATAATGGAACACTGGGGATTGGAATTCCTCATTTAGAATCTGAAGTTTCATCTTTCAAATTTCTGACTAGAATTTGGCTGAACTCAACTCTGCCAGCAAATGCAGATAAAGAATTCAATCCTTCACTTATTCATTCATCCATTTCTTCACTTAATAAAGTGTTTATAAGGCAATGTTACACTGAGAATTCTAGGACCGTATTTCCTTGTCTGTGTGCAATTCCTGTACCCAGCCCCCTTTTGCCATTATGACTATTGAGTAGAATCACAAACAGCTGCTTTTCAAAATACCTGGTGAAATTTTCCTCGATGTGTCTACTCTCAGGTAGGCAGGACAATAGGGATGAGGGACAACTCAACAAGAGCTAACCTGTGCATTTTGGGAATTGGGGTTGGGTGGCAGGGATGGGCAGCACTGGTATTAATGGCCAGGTCAATCTATGGGATTTATCTAAGTGAATGGTAGGGCTTAGAGGCAACCTCATGAATCCTGGCAGTCAGAATGTGACCTTAAGCCATTAACTTCTCTCCACACCCAGTGCCATCTGACCCTTTTTGTGTTTTTAATGCCAAGATAGTTTTGCCAAACTTCTCTACTACCATCCCCCTCTCTGCCTCATCCTTCTCTTGGTCACTGCAGACAGAGGCAGGCACACAGGCCTGCTTCACTGCATGCAGCCACATGTTTCCTAGCCCCTATTTGAAAGCTCCAGTTAAGGATTCCAATTCAGGAGTCCTCCATTAACAGACCACATTAACGAGCCCTCAGAGAAAATCTCTCACAAAGCTTTTGAGCTCATAACTGCTTGGCTGTGTTATGAGCTTCTAGTGTGTTAACAGTCATAAAATAAAAACATTCTGAATGCCCATGCTGCAGTAATCAGGCCTTTGCCCATTAGAAGCATCTCTGTAGGGGGGTGGTGGGCTTCTGTCACATTCTGCCACATGGCACAGGCTTCTTTTCCTATCACTGTCCTCTCAAGAAACTCTGGACTCCAAAAGCTGCTTTTTGTACAGCTCTGATAGGAGGACAAGAGACACAGCTGGTGCAGGAGTTCATATGGGAAGAAGCAAGTTTTTTAAAAGTTGCCTGTTGTATCATCTTCACTGCATTTCAGGTATTTTGAATTCAAACAGGGCCATCTACTCCTATGAGGTGTGGTTGAAAATTATGGTGAATGTTTACTTTTTAAAAATGGATTACAGTAAAGGACACATTGCCATTAATCCCTTTCAACATACTTCTCCTCTCTTTGAACACACCTATTCCATTTTCAAAAATTTAAACATTATTGTATATTTTGATCACATGTTGTTCTTTGTTCTTCACTGTTTCCAGAAAAGGAAATGTAGGTGGGGCATCATTTCCAGGGAGTGGCTTTTTCTTTCTCCCCTTCCACCTCCATTTTTAGTCTGCCCATCTGCTGGCATTTTAAGGGATGATTTGATGTGATTTAGTTTAACACATTTCTGAGTCCTGGACACTGGACAGTACAGCCAAGGAGCCCCTGAGCTGATTCACCTCGTCTCTCCCTGCCCTTGGGGTCTGATCTGAGGAGACCTGACCTGGAGCCACAGGGCAAACAGAGGGTAGAAAGGATGGATGAGGGCTCAGAAGTCTGCACAGGCCCATTCTCTTTGTTCCTTGTGGGTAACCAAGTCCTATGGACCTGCCCCAGGCCCCTGGCACCAGTTCCCTTTACATGGCATGTGAAAGCAGTACCCAGGATTGCCATTTTCTTCTTTCTATCCTCTGGGCTGACTCAAGGGGCTTCTGTCCACTGGGCAGGGCCCTCTGTGCTCAGGCAGAGCTAGGATACTCTCACTCCTGTACAGTTCAGGGTTGAATTTAGTTTCCTTTGAAGCAGAAGTAGTGCAGACAAGGCGTCAGCTGCATTGTCACCAAGGGGAGAGATCTGGTGGTGTGTGACACTTGATATGGTCAGGCAAGGAGAGGAAGAGATGATTCCTTTTTAGAAAGAACTTCAGTGAGGCAACAAGAAGTTGTGTGGCATGTGCACATACACACACGGTGACTGAGAAATACAGTGAATGTTTAAATTTTTTTTTAAAAAAACTGATTACAGTAAAAGACACACTGCCAAGAGAAATGGCATAACTGTGTTTGAAGAGAGGAGAAATATTTTGAGGGTTGTAATGACAATGTGTTTTCTACTGTAATAATTTTTAAAATTTAAATATTCACTGTTTGATCACTGCTTATTGATCAACTATTTACAGAAATTTCAATCAAACAAGAAATATTACAATGTGTCTTTATCCACTTGATTCACTATTCTGGCACCATCCTACTTCTGGCTGTTCCTCAAAGCTAAAATGATCATGAAAGGTAGATGTTTTGAATCACCTCAGGGCCTGGAGGCAGCCATGACAGCACAACTAAAGACACTCAGGAAAGAAGACTTTCAGAGCTGCTTCAGAAAGTGGCAAGAATGATGGGATAAGTGTGTTTCGAGTTGGGGAGTATTTGGAGGGAGATTATAGATTAAATTACTCTGAAAAAGTTAAACATTCATAGTAATTTTTGATCACACTGTGCATATTCTAAAGCATCTCAACTGTGGTGCCGTGGGAGTGTGGTGTCAGGATCACCACACTTTCCTTCCAGCCTGCCTCAGCTTCCTCCAGAGGCCTCCCGGATGCCCCAGGCATCTGTGGTGGGCAGGTTCAAGTGTACAGCAATAGAGCATCCTGCCCAACATGATTCCTCCTCTGGCAACCGTTGCTCCAGGACACCATAGCCTTGTCAGGCCTGCAGTTCTGCTGTGGCTCTCTTTGCCCAGCCCTGCTCTTTCCTGTGTATTCTTACACAGTCTTCATTCGCAGGGTATGCAGACCCTGTGTCCACCCTCCCTATCTTGGCAGCTGTTTTCCAGAAGCCCAAATGCTGACCTTTGGGCACACTGAAAATAGAGTTAGACACTGAAACTGACTGGTTATGTAATGACCCCAACTGCAGGTTTATGAAGCATCTGAACTCTTTGTGGGATTCTACGAGAGGGAAAGGGCTGCAAGATTGACAGGAAAGTAGCAGGGTGAAGAGAGAGTTCAGGAAAGTTCTCATGCTCCTCACAGTGTCTCTGGGTCCTCTCTTCTCTGTCTTGAGCCCCACTTGCTACAATCCAGGATGGAGCTGTTGATCAAGAATACAGGTCAAGGCAGCTGAGACCAGAATAGGAGGAATATTTGTCCTTCCCAGTCTCTAGTCAAGGAGTGTCGGTTCCTATGATTGCTAATGCTGCACAGACCAGTGTTTGGGAAGGATTTTGGGAGCCACTCAGAGGAATCAGCCTCCTTTGCCTGATCATTTCCCAGATGACAAGTGCAGTAAAAGAGCCTGAGGTCATACGCATCTTCTGTTCTACAGCCCAGCCTAGACTCCTGTTTTCTGTCTGCATAGTGGCCTGCAGTGTGTGTCTTCGACTAAAAGCTAGGAGCATTAGTGGCATTTCTGGATCCACCTTCATTCTTTTGGAAGCAACCCAAGACCTGGGCGCAGGTTGTGTTGCCTAAGTCTGGAAAAATCTCTCCTGGGATCAGTCAGGTGTCCATGTCTATTTTCTCTGACCACAATGACTCATTTTACCCAGAAGGAGTGAGCAGGTGTAGGGAGAGGTGCTGCCCTGGGGGCAGAGGGAGGCCCAGAGAGGAAGCCAGGCTCAGATCCTGGAGTGCTTTAAGGTATTCTGCTAGAAGTGTTGGCCTTTGCATTATGGCGCAAAGCAAATGCCTCCCTTAAACGACCTCAAGGTCTGCCCACTTGTCTTTTGCACAACCCTGCACTGGGGCAGGAGGATCCATCATCAATTTTTCATTCATTTAGTTTGAACCAAATCTCACCTCCACTTGAGCTGATATGAACTCCTCTTTCACCAGATGCTGGTGTAGATTTGAATGGAACTGAGGAACAGGAGCTAGAGACAGGAACAGAACAGGTCCCAGTGAGGCCAAAGACAGAATGTAGAATGCAGCAAACGGGAAGAGACCAAAGACAACCTCTACTTGTTATGGGTTGAATTATGGGTCCCTAAAATATATGCTGAAGTCCTAACTCCTGTTATCCATGACTGTGACCTTATAAAGGGTATTTGCAGATGTAAGTTAAGATGAGGTAATTAGGATCAGCATTAATCCAAAAGACCTGCTTTCCTTGTATGGTGAGGAGAAGCCACAGAAACACAGGTGACAATGGAGGCAGAGTGGAGTGATGCTACTTCAGGCAGCACCTGGGGCTGCCAGAAACTGTAAGAGGAAAGCAAAGGTTCTCTCCTGGAGGCTTTATGGGGAGCATGGTTCTGAAAGATCTTGATTTCAGACATCTGGACCCCGGATCTGTGAGAGATAATATCTGTTGTTTTAAGCCCTGCCCCCAGATCCTAATGGTGTTTTATGGTGGCCCCAGAAAGCTGACATAGCCTGATTCACACATTCCAAACCACTGACTCATCATTATGATAAGAGTCAGAGATTATGACTGTCACATATTGGATATACTAGGTATCTTAACAGCCACAGAATAAAATATAGGTAAAAGAAGAAAAAAAAGCCACACACACACAAAACATTGATAGGGGATCCCAGCAGGGACTGGCTGTAGAACCAAGTAGGTGGACAAAGTGAAATTGCCCAAAGCTCAACACATGCATGTACCACTGAGAAATAAATAGACTTGCAGTACAAAGGACTAACATGGATGGCCAGGGAGTGGCCAGCAGCAATAAAAGAAAAGAAATGAGTGCAAGAGGCCTATAAATGAGCTGATGCAAGAGCTCGGGAAAAGTAGGGAGTCTGAAATGACAGCCAGGCTCAAATTCAAGGTCCATAAGAGCAGAAAAGAAAAGCTTGACCATTATATGTGTTGAGGCTCTGCTCTGCAGATACAGACAGACAGTGGCAAGCTGTGTCCAGAGGCATCCAGCATCTTGTGCAACCAGGAAGACTGGTCAGTGACCCCTCTCACCTCCTCCACAGCAGGGAGAGAATGAGCCAGCTGTCAAGGAGCTAGTCTCTAGTTCAGATCTGTGGGAGGTGATTCTTTGATAAGCACCTTTGTAAATAGAATTGCCCAAAGGACAACAGCCAGAACTGCAGATGTGGACACTCAACAATGCATATCCCAGGTGACAATACCTTTGGTCACCTCAAAAACATAGCAGACACAGCTATGTTCTCACAACTTGGAGTGAGTTAAATTGCCAGCTCTGAGGCTACAGAACGCATCTAAAAGGAACACCTGACTGGCATGTAAACGTGGGCAGCACACCAGGACACTCATAGAGTGCAGTCAGTGGCCTGGTTGGGTTTAGATGAGACAGTTCCAGTGAGAATGACAAACCTAAGCCAGAGTCTCAGCATTTGTGTCTGAATTTGACAGGAGGTAAACAGCAGAGAAAACTCAGATGTCAAGAGGGGTGGGGCATCTGGACTGGTCCCAGAGAATACCAGTGGGTGGAAGGCTATGCCCCAGGGCACAGCTTTATAATAGTTGAATGACTTGTTATGCCTGGCACTTGGCAGCAGCCACTGAGCATGGTATAAAGGGGGGAGAAGCTCTGAGTCTTCACATTTGTCTCACTTCTACTCTTGACCAAAGCACAACTGTTTAAGGCTTCATTTTTCTTCTCCCACTTGGAAAATCATATTGTTCATGTTAATTTTAAAATTAAGATGAATAATTGAATTATGAAAAATTTCTCTGAAACAAAACTCTCCACATAACAAAAATGTTTCCAGTCCAAAGTGGAAGTCCACTTTTTTGTGACACCAAGACTATCTCTATATATCAAAAATGAGAACATATAAATGAGACTTACTGAAATACCATGTCAAGTAAGATCAACAAAGGCAGGCTCAGTTTTAATTATGATGACTGAAAAACAAAAGTGTAAAGCAATCTGAGCACGCATGGCTATACAGACTTAAAAGCCTATGTCATTAAACCGTGGTGCATGAGTAGAGCAGGAGAGAAAGAAGCTGTTCAAACAGCTCTAGGACTCTTATGAGGAAGAACCACTGGGCAAGATGCAACCACAATGCAGGTCTGATGCTTTCGTCTTGTGATGTTGGTCGACATGTGTAAGTGGTAGAGCCTTTATTTTCTCCACTGAGAAATGGGATAACAACAATTCCTTATCTGGTTGTTGTAATGAAGTTACTCAGCACAGAACTTGGCATGTATAGTAACAATAAATAGTAGATAACAACAATGTGCAAAAAGTGAATATAGCAGTGATAAATGTAGAGATTCAACATGGAAAACATATGAAAACTGCCTACAGATTTCTTGAGCATATAAAAATCCTCAAAATTATAAATGATGAGAAAAGCTCACACTTCACAGAAGTGGAAACAAAAATGAATAAATGAATTCAATGAATATGAGAGGAAATAAACCTTCATTACACAATTGTAATGAAACAAAGCAATGTAAATATCAAGCCCCATTATAATAATATTGTTGAAACTATCAGTAAAAAAAGTAATACAAACAAGGTGCTACGGAAATCCAGATATTCCTGGTGGAAGTGCAAATTTGATTATTCTGGTAAAGAATTTGGTAATTGTCATGAAAAGCCATAATTATTCTATTCCTAAGAATTAAATAGTTCAAATTAAGAGAAAGTTATGCTTCTAATGAAGCTTTTAAACAGGATTATGAGAATAAAAAATTAACATCCAATAATACAGCAATGATTACTTTGCCATAGAATCTAGTTCCATAACATTTTATATGATACTTAAGAATGATAGAACATACAGAAGACAGTGTTAAATAAAATATAATGTATTGAAGTAATCAATTACAAATATCTTTTAAAAAGCATAACGAGGAAACAAAGTTATAGATGAATGATTTATTTTGTGTAAGTAAAGGGATTTGTGTGTAACTATTTATGTATTCATTTATTAACAAATGTTAAAATACACATAACAAATTATCTTTGTTTTTCCACATTACCTGTTATGAACGTATGGCTCCTTGTGATTTTTTATTGACCTCTGTGAGTACAAAATTGAGTTGAATAACTGAATTAAGGCACAAGCTAACTGTGCCCTCTCAGGGACATTTCCAGACTCAAGTGATTATGTGTATTTGTGTCTTCATAGAAAACTTTACCCTCTCAAGATTCACATATGGTCTCCTAATCTCTCTTTTAACATCATTATGAGAACTTTAATCTTCTAATCTGGTAAATCACTCTCTGTTGTACCTAAATCTCAACACAACTTCAAAAGACATTAGGTTTTTCAACAAGTAGGAAATGTTAATCAAGAAAGTCACAAATGACTAAAAGAGTATTACACATGATGCTTCTAGTCAAACAGAAACGTTCAGATATTCACCTGACTCGTGGCTTTTGAGGAATCCTCTAAGTTGTATAAATGACAAAGCTGTTTTCAAAGCCAAGCGATCAGCTCCTCTGCATGTGTGTGTAAAGAGAAGTATTTTTGTGGCTGGGTTCCAGTTATACATCCACAGCCTGGAGCTTTGTTCTCAAAATTCATGCTGTCATCAAAAGGACTCAACACAAATACAGCAGTGGGCTGGCCAGTGGCTTAGCAGTGACCACAGCTGCAAACTGTTGTCATGTGAAAAACTCTGAGCTTTTTCTGGACAGGTAATATATGTTTTTCCTGCCTTTCTTTCTCCTGGAATCTTGTCTACCCTTCCAACAAACTCAGTTCCCATATCGTCCCAGACTGCTTACCTCCTCCACCTGCTCTTCACTCTTGCTATGACGATCTTTATATAGTCTACTTCTACAAAATCCACTGGTACCTGTGTGAGGTCCCATCACAGGATGCCTGCTTCTCCATATTTTTGGTGCCTAGTGTTGACAGAATGTCTGGCGCTAGTTCCTTGGGAGATCCTAAGAGATGGTCTATGGAAAGACTGCAGGGGGGTGTCTATGAATTCCCTGAAATCATGCGCAAAGTTCATGTGTGCTGTTGCCTACCAACAATGGTGCTTCTTCTGCCTTCTTTGATTTTAATGAGCCCCTCTTGGGGGCTTTGAGCCAGTTGCTCCCTTCTGTTTCTCTTGCAGTGATTCGTTTCTACTTTGGCTCCTCATCTTACAAAGGAATGGGATCCAAATTGAAGTGTGCCTGGGACTTCTGGGAATGAGAGTTCTTATGAATGAGGGTGACTCGTGGGAGGTAGTTCTTGGCTCACTCTTACCCAGATGCCCAGAGTAACACAGTGTGACTGTGGCTGGTGGGACCAAGAGGGCAGATAGGAAGCAAGGGCACTTGGGGTCTCATGCCTAGCTGAGCAATACCTTCACTAGCCCTGCTGCACTGACTTCTAGTTACCTGAAACTACAAATTTGCTGGGTCCCTCTAGAGGAGGTTGCCTGACCAGGTGTATTATTCCCACACTCAAGGCTACTGCTTGAGGGCACTGCCAGACAGGGCAGAAACAACTAGCAAGGCCTGTGTGTCAGACCAAGCAGGTGCTTGAGGTGTCATACTCAGAGAGGACCCAGCTTCTGCTTGCTGGAGCATCAGTCACTTTACTTGTGGCCTGACATAGATGAAGTCCTCCTCAGCAAAAGCATGGATATCACTAAGGCTTTCGCTTCCATGAGACTCTGCTTGACTTGTGGTACAAAGAAAAGATTTTGCACTCTGGTAGGCTGAGTCAAGAGGATTGGAAGTTGATGGCTTATGCAACTCAGTGAGACCCTGTCTTAAAAAGAAAAAAACCACTGAGTTTGTAGCTCAGTATGAAGGCCCTGAGTTTAATCCCCAGTACTCCCCCCACCCCACCAAAAAATTCTGAGGGTGCATCTGCATTTACCTGGAAACAGTCTTCCTTATTAGCTGTGTATCACTGTGTTTATGCCAGTTAGTTATTTGTCCTCCTTACCTGGGCTTCTCATATTGGGCAGCCCAAGAAGCCCCTTCCTAATAGAAACTATCAAAAGTGGGTCCTATATTTCTTGAGGAAGACCCAGGTCCCTTTGATACTCTCCTGAGTCTGGAGTGGAATGTCCTCTGGAAGGTGGACAGAAGTTCTGTGCTATTCTTGAAAGTCATCTCTCATCATCACCTGACAAGTGGGCATCAGGTTCCCATCGTCCTTAGAGTCTGGCAGAGTCTTCCCATCTGTTGAGGGCAGCCACTTCCTTGGAGGTTGGCATCTAAACTCTTACCTGTCCCCTTTCATTAGAAGTGGGAGGCCTACATGCAGGTGTTTCATTCATAGGTGTGACTTGTGTGTGGCATGGTCCATGGCCTGCTCACAGGAACTGTGACACCTGGCATGCCTCCAACGGATTGGATGGTCCCGATTAGGCTACAGCCCTGGTGGTCACATCCAGGCCTGAGGTAGCTGCTTACCTAGATGCTACAGGATAAATGTGGGATAAATGTGGGGCAGGATAAATGTGTGAACAAAGGCCATTTGGGGAACAGAGAAGAGACCCCAGGTGAGGAGAGTGACTGGGCAAGCACCCATGACAGGTCACAGCAGCCCACAGCCTTACTACTACTCATCCTACTCTGGAGGGGAGGGTGAGATGCAGGGAAGGCTTTGACGCAGGAACAGGGTGTGATGATAAGAACTGAGGAAGTCTCACTAGATGTAGTGGAGAGAGGAGGGAGGCCCAGGCCAGCAGAGCCTTTGAAAATGTGGGGCTTGGTGCAGTTCAATATATGGCTCACAGGTGAGGTCTGGCAGTGAGCCCCGTCTCTAGCCTTCCCTCTTCTTTCCTGTGGTTTTCTGCCCTTTCCTTCATCTCCCTTCTTGCTTCTCCTTTCCCCTTCCTTCCCCTCTCTTCTCTTCCCTTCCCCCTCCCTCCCTCCCATTCCTTCTTTGCTCCTTCCAGTGCAGGTACATGTGCAGGCTCAATCATGGTCACCTGCTGTGCATGGTCCTGAAACTGGTTGTGTCTTCCTCTAGGTCCCTCTGAGACTGCAGAGCTTCCCCTGGGGCAGCTGATGGAGGAAGGGTCACCTGACTGGCCTGAAGTAAAGCAGATGGAGCTCCTGGCTCAGTGGAGGAGGCTGAAGGACATGACCTTCCTCCCGGCCTTTCTTTTGGGAAAGGAAGTCTTTGGAAGTTTGTAGCAACTGAGTAAATCTTGTCCCTTTGATAAGCAGGGTCCTTGTTTGGCTCCTCTGTGGAGAAAGCTCCACACTTCCGCTGATTGTTCCAGCTGATTGCATTTCAGTATGTGAGACATGATAACCCCATTCTTGGGGAGCCAGGGGGAAGTGGAGGAGGCCTGGGCCTTGGAGGAGGCCTGGGCTGAGGCTGCTGGGCAAGCCGCAGACTGGGTTATTCCAGGAAGTTATTTTGATCTGCCAGGCCTGGCTCTGCTCAGGTTTCTGGGCCCAACCTCGGGCTGCGGGTGAGGGTGAGGCATTTCATTATAATAATAGACTCAGAGCTCACTGGGTGGAGGCCTCTGAGAGCCCACATGGGCTTGGATGTCACCCAGCATGCTTGATGTCACCCATGGAAAGTGCTCTTCCCATCTCAGCCCCCAGGTTTGGAATTCAGCAAGCAGGCAGATGGGGAGCATCCTGCCCTCCTGGGTGTGTTTAGACTAGCTAAAACTCTGCCTGGCTCCAGAGGGATAGTCAGGAGGAGGCTGATTCATGACATCCATGGGTGAGCAGAGGGAAGGCCCTCTGCTCAAGAGAGCAGTGGGGGAATGGAAGCTGCCACGGGGCGGGGGTGGGGCAGAAGCTCCTGGCATCCCTACCAAGGTCCTGCACTTTCTCGTTTAACTTTTAAATTTAAGTAATTAGGCCAACCACAGATGTGGCTCATCTGTAATCCCAGCATTTAGGAGGCTGAGGCAGGAGGATTGCTGAGAATTCAAGGCCAGCCTGAGCTACATAGTGAGTTAAAGGCCAGCCTAAGCTACATAGCAAGATCCTGTCTCAAAACAAAATAATAATTTTTATTAGTAGAGATGTTATATCAATTACACTCTTTTTTTTCTTTTTTTGTTTTTTTTTTTAGAACACCAGTCATACTGGACAAAAGCCCATCGTACCCCAGTAGGACTTCATCCTAAATTCACTAATTTCACCTGCAACAACTCAATTTCCAATAAGGTCACATTCTGAGATGTTGGGTATTAAATACAACAACATACAAATTTGGAAGGAAATCAGTTTAACTCATGACAGATGTGTAGCACTTCAGAAAGCAGAGACATCAAAAAACAAAAGAGTAGTGAGGAGTGGTGGCACACATGTGTGATCCCAGCACTCTGGGAGGCTGAGGCAAGAGTATCTCAAGTTCAAGCTCAACCTGGGCAACTTAGCAACATAGCAAGATCCTGTCTTGAAATTAAAAATAAAAGAGTTGGGGAGATAGCTCAGTGGTAAAGTCCTGGCTTCAATCCCTAGTAATGCAAAAACAAACAACAACAAATAACCAAAGGGGTAAAATCTTCATGTTTCTGCTACACACAGGTCATCACTATGAATATCTTAGTAGACTATAACCTCCTGGATATCTATTTCAAGACAAACAAAATGTACACAGTCTCATAACCTGCTTTATTCAGCGATATTTACCTTTCTATTTCACCAGATTTCTTCTCATCTAGTACCTACTTTGTATTCAAATTGTGTGTTCTTTACTATAACTTTGTTTAAACCCAAAACCTATCAGTGATTGTTCATTTTAACTGGTTCTTAGTCCCTTGGAGGCTCTTTAACCCCGCACTGGCCTTCCTTTTTTCATGACAGTAACTCACCCGGGTCAGCTATGCTACATAACATCTCCCTCCTGACTTGTCAAATTGCCTCTCATGGCATTGTCCAGCCTGTCCCCAAGTCCCTGTGTTACCTGTGGATGGAAAGTGAAGCTGCGCTTAGGTGCGTCTGGTCAGAAGACGCCAAATACCTGTTTGACCACTGCCAGGCCTTTCCTATGTTTGATGGGGAGCTGATGTCTCTTGTAACACAGGCTTCTCAACCTAAAATGCAACTGTTTATAGCCAAGAACCTGCCCTTCCTAGTGGCAACTGATCTGCCTGAGGAAGAGGGGATTACACTCATCCCAAGACCCCAAGGTCTAAGCAGTCCTGGCCTTGGAGATTATATATATATATATATATATATATATATATATATATATATATTTTTTTTTTTTTTTTTTTTTTTAAATTTAAGACAGGGTCTCACCATGCAATTCAGTCTGGCCTTAAACTCACTATTTTTCTCTGGCTGGCCTTGAGCTCATGATGATCCTCCTGCCTCTGCCTGCCTAGTGCTAAGATTACAGGCCTGAACCTCCATGCCCTATATCAATACATTTTCCTCTGAGGTGGCACAAAGAGCACGTGCTGTCCTACCACACTGCACCTCCACACAGTCCCAACTTCAGCCTGCCACACCTGGATCCACTCTGTCCAGTCTCATCTTCCAGGGAGGACCACAGCTTATTTTCTGTAACATGTTACCAATTTTTCCCCTTTAGAGGAATAATTTATAAGAAATTTCATGTGTATACTTGCTGATTTTTAAAATACATGTACAATAAGTAATCAAAATATACAGGAATGTAAATTTTTGAAACGTCATTGCAAAAAAAGATCTATTAATACTCCCCTTACTTTGAACATACCATCCCATCATTCTCGCTACTTCCTGTGTGTCTTTACCATGTGTGATTACAAATACAGTGAATGCTGCTGGCGAGTACCATCCAATGGGAAGGCAGGCTCATAAAATCTTTACTGTGTGTTCTCATCCCCCTCATTCACCAAATCTGGCACCATGCAACTTCTAGCAGTTCCCCAAAGTCAAAGTGACCGTGAAAGATAAATGTTTTCAATTGATGCAAGACATTAAGGCAGCTAGACAGTGCAACTAAAGACATGAGAGAGAACGTCCAGAACTGCCTCAGAAGGTAGCAAGAAGATAGGACAAGTGTGATTGAAATAAGAGGAAGTATTCTGAGAGGATTAATGACAATATGTCTTTTATTATAATTTTTAAAAAATTATAATTCACTTTATTTTTTGATCATATCATATATGTACTTTATAACTCAAACCTCTGTCAGTATGTGAACATCCCCATAATCCCTGAAGTTCCATTATGCCCTTTCCTAGTCAGTCTGAGCCCATCCAGAGGTATTCTTTTTTTTTCCTTAGTGCATTCTTGATTACATTCGTGGTGCCAGGATCAGTAATACCATCCTGAGTACATAACAGTGTTCATCTCTTGTATGAACATACTATGCTTTGCTTTGACTTTGCTGGTTGATATTTTTTGTTTCTTGGAGATAAAGTCTTTCTATGTTTCAAAGCTAGCCTGAACTCCTGGGCCCCAGTGACCTTTCTGCCTTGGACTTCAAAAAGGCTGAGACTATTGTGTAGGCAACTACACCCAGCTCCACTATGGCTTGTTTCTTCATTCTCCTATTGAGGAACATATTTCTAGTTATTTGCTATTATGAATATTTTTGTGCATGTAATTTTGTGTACAAATATTTTTATCTCTTGGTTGAATATTCAGGAATGAAGTTAGAGGGTCATAGCATAACTGGCAGCAGAGTCTTCCTCTGTGATTGACCATGCAGGATAGCGCTGCTGTGCCAGTGCCCTGTTGATTGACAGGCAGGTGAGTGTTTCAGTGGGATTCTAACTTGTGTGGCCCTGATGATTTATGAGAACAAGAACTTTGCTTTGGCCATAACTTTTTAAAAATTATTTATCTCTGTTCCCTAATCTGCAGTACAGTCATTTAATGTGTGAATTGAGTTTCTTGCTCATCCTTCAGTGAAGACTGTCTGAGATATGCAGACAAATAGGGAATGATTTCTCTGAAGGGAAGCAGAATTAAGCCACAACTCATGAATCACTGACTGCCAAATCCCGAGCTGGGGTTCTGTTGAGTTTGGCCCCTGAGCAGCCACTGGCGAGCAGGAGGCAGGCACTGCTGGCCAAGGCTGTGTCTGTACTGCTCCCTAAGTGGCTTTAGATGCATCAGAACATGGGGATGGGGAAAAGATTCTTCTGTCCTGAAGAATTTTCTGTAGTGTTCAGGGTGAGTGGAGGCTCAGAGACTAAAGCTAAAAACGGGAAAAACAGAAGCACAGCCTCCTAGATTAGATTCTGTCCATTGCAGAATGGTGACAACAAAGTTTTCTTTGAGTTATTCTTCAAGGGAGGATAGTATTTGTTACCCATGCTAGCAGAAGCCTCTGTAAGTAGGCTCAGATGATTTATAAGACGACATTCCAGAACCACAGCACAGGAAGGCCTTGTGTCACCTCTGCTTGATGTGGTTGTGTTGGAGACTTGAATGCAATCTCATTCTCTTTTCACCATGGTGAATTTCTGCCTTTCCTTAGGCCCTCAGCCCATTCATGGCACATTTCATGGCTGAGGACATTACTACTTTATTTTGAATTTATACAAGATGTGATTGAAAAATACAGTGTGTTAGATTTTTAAAAAATCATTACAGTAAAGATCACACTGCCGTTAATCCACCTTAAAATATTCCCCCTCATTTTGAACCCACTTATCCCATTGTTCTTGTTACTTTCTAGAATAGTCCTAGAAATCCTCTTTTTGAGTAGCTTTAATTGTGCTGTCCTTGCTGCATCAATACCCTGAGTCAATTTATTTGCCTTCAATGGTCATTCTGATTTTGGGGAAGAACCAGAATCTCAACAGTGCCAGATACAATGAATAATGTGGATGATGACACAGCATAATGTTCTTACAATCCTACCTTTCCATTGGATGGTACTCGGCAACAGCATTCCATATATTTTTGAAAACATCTCTTTAGACACTTATGAAACAATGTCCCTCAAGAGTGTGTGGGATTGTGAGATCATAGTCTTCTACCCTCTGGAGACACCTTATCATTTCCTAGCATGAGTTTAAAGCACACCTGGTGAGAAACAAATGACTCAGGAAGGGACAGGTATTATGAAAACAGGAATTTAAGAGTCTAATAAATTTTTTTGCAGCAAATCTTTGTCTAATGCTAAAAATATGCTCCTAACTCCAACTGTTTGTCTCATTTTGGACTGGATCAAATGATTCTGTTTATTCCTTTAGAATGAAGTGCCACCACCACGTCTTTCCCAAACTTGAAACTGTGTCCCCAAAGCAGCAGTGGCAAACTTCTCAGATTTATCAGGGAAAGTAAGTTGGGAAACAGTAGGAATGGCTGGCACAGGGTCTCCTGAGAGGTCAGCAGAGACAGAGCTTGCACTGCTGGGGTTTACTCTCCAGCCAGAAGGGACTAGACGGAGTAGAAGAAAAGGTCTCATGCACAAGCAAGTAAAGGCAGACAAAAGCTGATTCTTTGTGTAACTGTCATGGCAGGACTCCTTTCAGCAGCCAGGGGCTGTGGGAAAGTGCTGGTGTCCAGGCCTGTCAGCCCTGATGAAAGTGGCTGTTGGCAGTGGTGCCCAGGAACACAGGGAGGGCTGCAGCCTGGCACACGATTCTTCTCACCCTGGCCACACTTGGGATGCGGATCTTGGGTTCCCAGGCCCCAGTAAACAACCTTGGGCTCAGTCCCACTTCCTCCCTGGGAAAAGCTTTGGCCATGGTATTTCTATGAAAAAGGCAGACTGCGAGGGAAGCAGTGTTCCCTGCAGTGTGCCACAGATTGGAATCTCTTTGGTTTTATTTGCACCCTTCAGCAGGCCGTGCAGGCAGATGAGAGAATCAAAGGAGGAAAGAAGCACATTGTGCTCCAGCTTCTGGTTATCATGGGTTAGAATCACACATTTTAACATTGGAAGGACTTTGGGAATCAAGATCTATCCCTAATACTTCATTTTACAGAAGGGGAAACTGAAGCCCAGGGAAGTTGAGTTAGTTGGCTAAGATCTCACAGCTGTCTGCGGCCCTGTCTGAAACCCTGGTCTTCTAATTCCATCTCAGGGAAGTATCCTCACACCACTTAGGAGGGAAAGATCCCTAGGAGGGGAAGGTCCCTAGGAAGGGAAGGTCTGTAGAAAGGAAAAGTCCCTAGGGAAGGTGGGAATCTGGGGAAGTTTATGAGCCAACAATAATGTTGTGGTCAGGACCCATGAGGAAAATGCTGCTTAAGTCAGTTTGCGGATGGAGGTGAAGGTGAGAAAGGGGGACACTATTGTTTTCACCACAAAAACATGATCAGAGTCTGTGGTGATAGGACCAGTTCTGGAGGTCTTTCCCCCTGAATATTTTTAGTTGTGCTGTCCTCGCTCCCTCCATGTTCTGAATCAATACCTTTCATGGTCATTTTGACATTGAGGAAGAGGCAGAAGTCATGTGGTGCCAGACCCAGTGAATAAGGTGGATGAGGAACACCAAATGTTTCTACATGCCTGCTTTTCCACTGCATTGCCCTCAGCAGCAGCATTCACCGTAGTTTTGATCACACCTTACAAAGACATTCATGAAAGAGGACTTCGAGAACTGCCTCAGAAAATGATTTATGAGCAATGAGATAAGTGTGTTCAAAGATAGGGGGAGTGTTACAAGGAGGGTTAAAGGCTATGTATCTTTTACTGTAACAATTTTTTTAGATTTAAACACACCATATTTTTTGATCGGCTCTTGTAGTCCTCCAAGCTAAGGACAAACATCATTCTCAAGATCTTGAAATAAAGCAAGTAACATTAACTGTGTAGCTTTGAAGGAAAATATAACTCTCACAAGAAGATAATTTCATTTGTGGTTAAATCCTAGGTTTGTGTCTGTAGTTCTTAGGAAACTGGCAAGTGTTGGTCCAACTACTGTTTGGATTTAAAAACCAGGAGAGCAACTCTTTGCAGCACGCATTTAGCATGAGGATGGAGACTTCAGAGGAGCCAGGCACGTGATGATGATGAGGAGCTGGGGGTGCATTTGTGAATGAAAGAAGGCACTGTCTTTGGAGGTGAGTTATAGTGAGCTGACAATCTCACCAATAAAAGGCCAAGGAAATGAACCTCAAAGTGATGGAAACTGTGTTCATTCATTCAGGCTAAAAATAAATGTTCTCTGGCATTCTATAGTAACACCAGGAATCAATTTATTGGTGTAGCGCGCAGACAAAAATTTTAGTTCTGTGTCTTGGTCTTTTTAGCTGTAAAGACATGAGACTGACTAGCTATGATGTGGCTCTGATAAGAGATATAATACAAACATACACACGTGCACATGCACGTATATGCACGCACACAAACGACAATACCCCATCCCAGAAGCCTAGACTGACCATACTGCTGTCTCATCTTGACCATCTTGGTAGCTATCATATCAAAATCCCAAAATGAGTTTGGGATTTTAGAGAGGAATGTATGGATTTCTATTCTTGTTATTTGTTTTATATTTATACTATATGTTTATGTATATATTCTGGGTGTCTTCTGTTGAAAGATTAAATCTCAGGCACAGTATTAAACAAGTTTCACAGACTCCCTCCTTTTACCTTTCTAATGGTTTCCTTTCATATTTTAGATGGAGAAACTGAGGCTCAGAAGATTGTATTGGAACATCAATATTGTCTGGAGAGCACATTAAGGAGCTATGCTTGGCTTTGACCTGAATCTTAACCACATGGTTTTACTCAACACTTCATACCCAGTTCCTGTATTTAATTTTGTCTTTTGGATTGGGGTTGATATCTTTGTTTTTGAGGCTAAACTAGTGAATCAATACATCTACAGGGACACTTCCCCCACCACACACACACTACCAACTATAATCTAGCAAGTATAACAAATCCCCTGAGGTCTTCATCTATTTATTTTACAACCCTGCTAAGAACAAACGTTGGGGTGCAGATTTTGACTTCTTTGTGGACAAATGGTACAGTATTTGATGTTCTGTGGGAACAGTGCTTACAAGTCCCCACTCTTGTGTAATCCTGTGCATTTCACAAGTATCACTGTTCCCGAGCTCTATCCCAACTGTAGAGCAGGAAAGCCAGACTCCAAGAGTGGCTCAGTGGCTTCTTAGCTGCTTGAGGTTAGAGAGGTTTTGCACCTTGGAGCTGTTCTGTAGATTCCTGCTGATATTTTCTGGAGAAAAGCTTTACTCAGATAGAACTGCCCAGCCTCTTTTGTGAGGTATTGTGGTATTTGTTAACTATGTGGCCTTTGCTGCATTAGTGACATTTACTAATTTTTAAACATGTCCAAAAGACTACACCTATGCCTTTCCAATGCATTTTAGTACATTTGATTTTCTAGATCTGAACTAAAAGGAAAATCACTCCAGCAGGAGGTATTCACTACCCCTTCAGCAAACAAAGATATACCACATAATGTTGGATGGGGGCAAAGATTGTCACGGTTCAGGAATGTTTTGCATTTGGGTTTTCTCTAAACTGAAAACATTCTTTTAATATGGGGAATTCCAATGAGGGCCATAAAAATCCTACTCATATGACATAGTACCCCTCCTGAATAAAGCCTACTGAAGGCTTATTAAAAATTTACCTTTTTGTCAATAATGTCCTTTATGGGACATTTTTCTGGCTGCATTTTAGCGTAATGCTGGCTGCCCCTGACGCATGAGAGAGGAGACAGAAAGGCATTAAATGCTCTGCCTGGAGAATGTCCCTATTATGCATCTCACTGAATCAACTGCCACGTGGCCGCCACTGTATACGGACATAATTTGAACTGTAGGTGGCTTTCACTAACCCACAGAATCCTAAATCCATGGCCAAGGGGGAAATATTAACATAGAATCTTCCTCGGGGAGTAAGAGTGTGTGGTAAACAAAGTCTTATGTGAGTTGTTTCCACTGATTCAAGTTCTTTGCATTTTAAGCATTCACTAGAAGGTTCCCTTTCTGTATAACTGCTGCTGCTTCTTTTTTTTTTTTTTTAAGTTTCAAGCATAAAGTTGACAATTACAGAGAATATTCACAGATGCTATATGGAACAATGAAACTTCTATGCTTTTTTTTCTGATCACATTTAAAGCAAATATGATAGATTTTTACCATTGGCTTCCTGCTAATTGATTTAAATCATGTTTTACTAAGGTACATCTATTCTTCATTCTCCAGACTGAGGACGATTTGGTTATCTTTGTGATGAAGGAAGTTGAAGCTTTCCTATTATTCCCCAAGTCTACATTAGATTAATTTCCCTAAAGAGTTCTATTGCTTAATGGAAAATTGCAAGAGTGGCCAGGCTTGAAAATAGGATCAATGGAAACCTGGCTGTGGATCACTGACTTTGAGCTTATCTGGGCTTTCCAAAGGGTTGAAAATTAGTACTGGGACGGAAGCCATGATCTGAGACAGTAGCTCACAAACTGCTCAAGGTACACCAGGCACGTGGAGCACTGACAGGCCCACCCCAGAGTTTCTGATCCAGTGACAGGGTGTCTAAACCTTCCATTCTTCCTTCATTCCTTGATGCTGATCTTGTTGATCAACCTTGAGAACCACAGGTCTGTAAGTCTGGTTGTTGAAAGGGTTAGGACACTTGAGCTACTAGTTTAGTCTCCATGAGAATGTGGGTTTAAATGGATAGTCAGGCCCACATGTGCTCAAAGTTCTCTCCAGGAAACGTGTGTTGTTGGGGAGTGTTGAAAGGGGACCTTGACCCCCTTGGCTAATAGAGGCTAGCTGATTATGGAACCTGTGTAGTTCCCCTGGAGCACCGTCAGGAGGTTTGGGGAGAGACAGTGCATCTGCAGGGCAGCCTTCTGTGCCAAAGAAATGCCTGCACTGTGCACACTGAAGACAGTTGTCTGCCTGATCAGATGAGCCCGTGTTTCCAGGAACTTCAGAGGGTAGTTAAATTACTTTCCTCTGACTTGGTTTAAGCAAAATAATAAATGCTCCTGCCCATGACAGCAGCACCCTCTTGTATTATCTGAACTCAGAGGATCTTTAATGAACATAATGACTGGCAAGTCTTTCTTCAAGACAGCACTAACTTTGAGGCAAGTGACCCTCCAGGAGTCCAGTGTTTTGTAAGACAGAGGGATGGGTGGGGAGGGGTCTCTTGGGTACAGCAGTATCCCCTACTGCTCTCTACGTGGTGGCTTGATGGAGGACCATCTGTGCTGTTGTGGAAGTGTGTTCAGTCATTTATCTAACACATGTCTAATGAGGGCTCTCTGTGTACCAATCCTGTTTTAGCAAAGCTTAGTTCTCATGGAACCAACATTCACAGTATTAGACAGTCAGTCAGTAAGCAAGTAAATATGCATCATAACAGATACTTGTCAGTGTTTTGAGGCAAGTAAAGCAAAATGAATATATAGTGACTAAGAATACAGAAGTCAGGAAAGACCTTTTTGAGGAAGAGACATTAGCAGAGACCAGAATGAGGCTGGGAGAAAGAAGCTAAGTGAGTACCTAGCCCTGGGAATTGCAAGCAGGGACCTCTGAAGTGAGAACTTGCTGGACTGCAGGAGTAGGGAGGTGGAGGACCTGCAACCCTGACTTTCGAGGAAGTGCAGCAAGGTGGGAAACAGCTCAGAGTCACCACAGGCTCACGTAGGTAGCACAAGGGCCACAGTGAGAGACTTGGAGTTTGAAAGCTATTGACTCCTGAAACAGAGTGTCCCACAAGGAGAGGCTTAGCCAGGCAAGATAGCTACTTGGTCTACAGCACAAAGAAGGAGCAAGAAGATGGCAAATATGGTCTATTTTAAAAAGCTTTGCACATAGGACTTGCAACAATTTGGGCATGGATATGTAACAAAGAGAGAATCAGGAGTGATTCTGAGCTTCTGAGTTGAGCCTGCAGCTAGCTGGATACCTGCTATTTGGACAGCAGCATCTCAGGGGTTGGGGCCAAGCAGATCGTGGTGGGGATCAGGGGGTCGGGTTTCATACATCTGGTTTAATAAACATCTTAGACATCCTGAGGGAAATGTCCAGTGGGCAGTAAGGCACCTAGTACCCGAGGTTAAATGTGAGATTCAGTGGTAAATAGATGGCAGGTGAAGAGGAGCAATTGTATAGGACAACTTAGGACATTGGTGAAAGTAGAAAGAGAAGACTGATGCTGGAACCTGGGTCCTGCTGAAAAATTAGGAAAAGGATCCAGGATAGCAAGAAGGAACAGCCAGTCTGAGCATTAATGAGCATTCCATGGCAACAGGCTTATCCTTCAGAGCTGTCCTCAGTTTACCTTGTGACTTTATTATGAGTGCATTCTCTCTCCCTGTCTCTTGGTAGAAATACTGTCACTTTCTTTTTTTTTTTTCTTTCTTTCTTTTTTCCTTTCTGGTAGCAGGAATCGAACTCAGAACCTTGCATTTACCAGGCAGGCATTTATGTCGCTGAGCTATATCCTCAGCCCTGCCATTTCTTAGTTGGTTTGATGCAAGACATTCAAACCTGTGTCCCTTTATGCATAGATTGAACTGGAACATCTGAAAATGGCTGAAATGACTGTTGAAATACTGTTTGTAATGTTCACTTATCCAGGTAGAGTGTACATAGTTTACAATGAATTCCTAAGGCAAGACTAGGCAATATTTCTCAATAATTTCTAAATAAAAAGAAACTGAAGAAGTAAATTCTCAGACTTGTCAAGCATAGGAAGAGAACATGTCCTTTTACCCAGATTTAAACTTAAAGAAACTTGGCAAACTAAAATGAATCAAGAATCCAAGAACCTTAAAAATATTCCCACTGGAGAAAGCAAAAACCGACCCTTAAAACAGAGAAATGCAAATGAGGCAGTGTGCTAAGACTAGTTTCCATCACACATCTGTCCAGGTCATTAACTACTGATACAAGAGTTGGCTAATTGCCAGCCTACACGGAGAACCAAGCTACTTCAGTACTGAGACTTGAGACTGGCTAAGACTCTGAGCAAAAATCTAAAATCACTTCTCACCAAGGGGACTCGGGAGAGACACGCTGAGGCATACTTCTTTTTACAGCCATTGTGTTCCTCTAGCGTTATCCGTAGTCCCTGAACCAGTGGTTCAGCTATTGTCAGTAAAGAGTTTCTGAAACACAGACCAAGCATGAGTCTCCCATTCACATGCTCAAGACTGCAAAAGGCAGTGGATGTTGGGACATGTTTTTAGAATCGGATTCAACACCAAGATGTAGTTTCCTGGTGGGAAGTGCACTTGATTAAGCCAAGTATACTTGTACACTTCTTTTTACCCTCTGCAGGGCAGAGGGGATGTTCCTAGTGTCTTTTGTGGTGAAATATCATGATTACAAATAAAACTGGGACAGTGGGTAGTAACACCTATCTCAGAGCAGCTGTTCTGCCTCAGAACGTGAGAGAACACTATCCTCAGGTTCCTTACAGAGCGAAGAAATGCCAGGTCTTGTGCACACAGGATAGCCAGAAAGCTCCACTTCAAATGTGTTATTTTACAAGAAGTAGAGGTGTTATGCTTGGAAAAGTCCCCCTGATGGGACATTGGGATGGAATGTGGGCTGTGAAGAGTAGGGGTCCAGCACAGACCCGAGGGCCAGTGTGCTCTGAGTACTGACTCCCTTGCCACTTGATGTGCAGTGGACACAACTTGACTGGTTGAGGAGGAACCTGGCTAGAGAGTGTTTGCTGCTGGCAAAAGTGTCCTTTGCATAGTCACATTTTGGACTGATTCTGGTAAACGGGCCCATTTCTATAAAAGGTGAATTTTTATGGACATAACTATACAGAAAATATTTGAACCTTCCTGACTTGATTTCAGCTCCCATGGGAGAAAACTGTGTACTTGGAAAGCATTCATGACGTCTCCCCAGTGTGTTGCGTCTGTAACACCTGTCTTTGTACTTCCTAGATTTCGCTTTGTGAAGAGCTAGTGATAAACATTTCAAAATAACCAAAAGAAGTAAGAGATGCAGTGGGTGTTGAGACAGACTTAGAATTCCTCCACCTCTGCTTTTCTAAGTTACACCTCCCACGGCCTTTGTAGAATCTTCTCTAGGACCTCATATAAGCAAACCCCAGGAGGGCATAAGGGGTTGCTTCTTTGTTTAGCAGATCTTCGGTTCTGACAATTGTATTTTTCCAAACATAAAGCCATTTTACAGTTTTCTATCTCTATACTTCAGACTGTTGTTTCCCCTATGTAATCAGACCATAGTGGCTATGAAAGTCTGGGTGTCCTCACCTGACCTTGTGAAGGGGCCAGAAACCACCGCCTGGCTTGTCAGGGCTTCCTCAGACATGGCTGGTGCCTTTGAATGTATATTCCTTTGTCGGGGTGCTATTTTTCTTTGACATAAAATTTCAGTGAGTATCAGAAACTATGCTGGCACTTTACACACATTACCTCAGTTGCTTAGAGCATTATTGCAGATCAGGGAAATTGCCTTTCATAATTTAGAATATATGAGGCTCAGAGAGATTAATTTGCCCAAGTTGGCCCAGCTAATGAGTGACAGAACTGGAGAATGCAGCCTGGTGCTTTAACTCCAGGCCAAAATTAGCGCTGTTGGTTGAACCTTGTTGCTTCACACCAGGTATGCATGTGTGTGATGGAGAGCCTCTGTGTGTTTTAACAGAGGAGCCTTGGAGGTGGCTATTATGGTATAGACTTCCAAAGGAGCCAAAAATACACAGTTTAATAATATCAGAGACTTCAGTGTCCTCTTTGATAGTATCACCAATGGCAGGGCTATACCAGATGAAGAGATACAGACATCACAGTTTGGAGAAAACATCACGTTAATCTGTCGATATCTAGTCCAGCTACATCTTTTCTAAATATTGTATGTGGTAGCTTGTTTGATCTACTGATCACACTTTTACATGGACCCTGACAGTGTTTAGGAGCCAGGTGATCATTTCTAGACACTAGAATTCACATGCTGGGCCAGTAATGAGGGAAAATGAATGTTGAAGTAGCTCACAAAATAGGATTTTGCCTTTAAAACTAGTGCCTTAAATAATTAGTGACAATAACGTCAAGGCCACAACTCAGTGAATGGAGGAATACATTTCATTTCTTCATATTTAAGCAGAAATTGCACTTTGCTATGGAAATAAGATACTTGAGGCTACAGATTTCTGGGCATTTATAGCATCTCTCAGGTGTGCAAAGTCAGTATTTTGTCTTTATGAAGTTTCTGGGCTGTGTTTCAAGTGCTCCAAGCTCCAGGCCTGGCGTGCCTGAGCAGCTGTTGTAAGGCTGTGTGCCTTACAGTTAGTCTTCTTTTTGAGCACCTATTTCTTTTTAGTGAAAAAAAAAGTACATCTTTTGTCATTTTTTTTTCAATCTGGTGGCTTTCCACCAGACCCAATGAGCAGTGCTATGAGAACTGTTCAGTTAACAGGAGGGAGCAAAGGGATAGAAGAGCTGCCAATGAAAATTTTTGATGCAGGTCATCATTAAGATGTATATGAGCCATTTCCAAGAATGATGAAAAGCTTTAAACAAACTGCTGGGTAACATTTTCTCAATTACACACCAGGTCCTGGGATGTGGTCAGTCATAATCCTTGGCAGGACAAGGATTCAAGCTAGCTTTTCATTTAAAATTATGTTTGCAAAGTTATATTTTATACCTAACCTTGATCCCATTCTCTTTGAGCCTGCCCACCTGCACCCAAATATAAACTGGAAAAGTCCTAAAGCCCAGATCACTGGTAGGCTAGAAGCATTAATTACATTTATAGCACAGGTTATTACGGGCTACAAAAATTTCCTGGTGTAATTGGAATATAGATTCAACAGTTTTATTGAATGTCAAAGCACATTATTCCGCACAGCTGCTAGAGAGGCACTGCTGAACTGATGCTTCTCTTCCATGACAAACACCTATTAAGCAGTCAGCACAAACTCTTCCCTTACAGCCTCTGACATCACCCTCAGGGCAGGCAGACACAGCACAGCAATTGCTGAATTGCGTATGAAAATTATAGTTTTATTGTCTATACAACTGAAGGTTTAACTCGGACTCTTGCCTCCAACCGAGCTGTATAAAGAAGCAATTCTTTTTGTAGAACAAATAAGCACAGTACACTATTGTAATCTAAGAAACAGGCACTATTTATGTATTGGAAAGCCTTGCTCTCAAAAGGGCTAACAGTCCAATGGCCCAGAAGCCACTATTCTAGCAGATGTAGAAAGAAAGCTGTAGAAGTCACAAGTAATGAGATGCTGGAAGCTGCAGAGACAGATGACCAAGGCACCAAGGGAAGCCTTCCTCTTATTGCAGCTGCTCCCATGTCAGTTCAGCAAGCATGACTCATAGGTGGGCACCATGTACTTGATGTTGATAAAGGCGTCCTCCCCTCCATAGCGCTCGAAGGCTTCCAGCGTCTCCTGGATCAAATCTCCGATGTTCTCCCTTTTCTGCTGGCTGTACTCGATGCCATCTCCGGAGTTGACTGAGTCATGCAAATACATAAACAGGCCAGTTATTTCTCTACAGTTTCTCCCAAAGCCCCACACACCTGTCTAGGCATTTTCATTGAATGCTTATTAGAAGACATGATTGTTTAACATTTTTACATGATCTTGCTGAGACTTAGGACTGGTGACAATTACCAAAAAATATCAAATCCCAGCATGAAACTGCAGAAAATTAATCTAATATGAAGAAACAGTTTACAACAGAATAAACAACAGTGAATTCATCTCAGTTACAAGACATTTCAAGGCAGGGGCTCTCTTCTCCATCTGACTACTACAGAGTGTTCTCTTGGGCCTAGAGTTCTCCACAAGCACAGCGTGACATATTCAGAAGGAATACTCTACTGTCAGACCAGATAGCAGAGCCCATGTAGTTACTGGATATATTTTGAAATAAGCAATAACCCATTCCTGTATCTTTGCATACATGGTAAACTTTTATCCTGTTAGTAACCCAAGCGTTTGGCTATCTACAATTATTCTCATTGCTCCTGATGAGGTATGGAAGTAAAAGGAAAGTGCTCTCTCTGCCATGGCCATGCATGAATAACCACTGAACCCCTGCATGACTGTTCTTAGGTGTGGCTTCCTAGTTGGCACTGCTACTAGTTTCAGGATCTCCAAACTCAGGGAGGCAAAACAGCCACAATGGGATGCCTGTAGACCCTGGCAGAGGCTCAGCCACCAAGAGCCTCTGGACATCACCCCTGTGCTACAAGGAGAGTCTTGGAGTGGCCTTGGAAGGTCTCAGGAACCTGTATCCAAGATATCCTCTACTCTGGAAAGTCAAGCCATCTGGATGAGAGATCCCTGATTGCACTTGGACTGAGAGAAATCTCAAGGAATTACAGTGACTGTGGGGCTGGGCAAAAACCAACGCCCTTTGTTTCCATACAGACTTCACGAATTCCGCATTTCTTCCCCTCTACACATAGTCATTCCACACTTTCTGCTGCATCTGCTCACATCTCTAATGACCTCACTCCCCTCAAGGTGTGTCATTATTGCCCCATTGTCCTTTTTATCTGTGAAAGAAGGAGCACAGGAAAGCAGGGTAGGCTGGGAAGAGCCAGGGATCAAGAATGTGGGTCTGAGGATACAAAGGACGCAATGCAATATGAAAACTTGGTGTATCACAGGAGGGAGGATTTGGTTCATTTATATTTCAAATATGCCCTGAAATATTTATCTACTTTACATATAAAAATATTAGGGGTTAAAATAGTATTCAAACATTGTATCCTCAGTTATTTGGGACATTTCAATGACTGGAGAGTGATTCAGACTAGAAGAAATATAACAATTATACACATCTTAGACAAATAGTGCTTTTGTTTGATTTTTCCAGAAACTTCTTAGAGAAACATGATTACCTTCTAAAACAGAAAAAGTGAACTGCCTTGGTTAGTTCCTATTGGTGGTGGTGAAGGCAAGCAGAAATGCTACTGACTTTTAGAAAGAAATATATTATGAGACATAGAGCTGTAAAGGGTATTAATTTTTCATGAAAATAAACATATGACTTTAAAATGTTAATACAAAACAAATAAGAAATAAGATTTTTGACAAAAGGATCTTGGCCTATTGTTTTTGAGCAAAATGACACATACACTTTTTTAAAAACAAAAACATAGACAAATATTAAAATAAGCTTTAAAAAAATTTATTTATTTATTTATTTATTTATTTATTTATTTATTTTGAGAGACGGTCTCACTGTATAGTTCAGGCTGACCTGGAACTCACTATGTAGCCCAGGCTAGCCTTGAACTTATGATGACACTCCTGACTCAGTCTGCTGAGTGAGTCCTGGGATTACAGGCTTGCACCGCCATGCCCAGATTAAGCAGGCTTTTCTGAAAGATTGACATAGTGGTCTGAGAAAAGAGGGTTGTAGTAAGAAGGAGCACAGGGTTATGCTTTGCCACAGGAAGCTGTCCAAGAGGACAGGGTCTCTGAGTTGAATTTGGAGAGAAGAAAGGACAAATGCTTTTGGTTACAAGCATGAGAAAAGATGTTAAGGAAGAAAACTTGAAGGGACCAGGACAAAAAGCAACAGAATCAGGATGCTGAGGCAGGAGATCTAAAGTTCAAACCCAGCCAGGACAACTCAGCAACATAGTGAGAACTTGTTTCAAAGTATTTAAAAAAGGACTGGGAATGGAACTCAGTCTGAAGGCCCTGGGTTCGATACCAGTAACAAAAAAAAAAAAAAAAAGAAAAAAACGAAAAAAGAAAAAAAGGAGTCAAGGCAACAACGGCACAGGAAGAACTCTGTGACACTGTGTGATAATAGAGGTGGATAATGGAGAATGTGTCTATAAGAAACACAACGATGTTCCAAGATTCTAACTGGAGGGGCAAGACTACCTCAGGAGGTTTTGGATGATCTTTAAATTTAAGTTTCCCTGAACCCACAAGTCATGTTCCCGATGAACTCCTGTTGGTGGTCTTTGGGGAACTCAGGATGAATGTGGCAGGGTCTGTTTGTATAGCCACGCCCAGGGCGCATCACCCAAGGGCAAATGGAAAATATAATAGGGATGAGGCAGAGTTGTGGCAGCCCTGATCCAGTTCCTTATGGACAAAGATCCATATATTAACCACTAATAAATGGTGCCTTTTGTTGGTATATTAGTCAAAAGGTCAAGAACTGAATAGATCACGGTACAGACATATTTTCCTGATGGGAGCCGAGGGGGTGTGGAAAGTCTGCACACAATGGAAAGCCTAACTCTGTTTTCTCCCTGCCTCCCAGAAAGCGGCATTGACAAGTAACACTTTATTTCATATTCTTACTTTTTAAAATATATTTAACTGTAGGAGTAAATAAACTATGTAGCTGTTTTGTTTCTCAACAGTGTGGAAACCCAAATGATAAGAGAAGCAAACAGAAGTTGCTTATTCAAAAAATGAGTTGGAGTTGGAATACTTTGTGGCTGCAAAATGTGTATCACTAGGGCAGAAAAAAAGACCCAAAATTTTAAAAAGCACATCTCTTATTTAGTATACTGTAACAATGACATGGCACAGTTTGGTGTCAAACTATGTTGAAAGGCAGGCAAGTAACAGGATCTCCATTTCAAAACTGATGCACTGTCAGTTTCTTTGAGAACCTGAAATTGAGGTGATTAGTTTGAGCTCACCATTTTAACTACATATGACACTGTTGGAAAATATGTTTGTAAGAATAGGACACTTAAAAAAAACCCAACCAGATGGTTATTTACAATTGTCAGTTTTGATTAGGAAGATGACATTTCAATTTGGGAAGCTAGGAGTCTATTTTATGTTCAGCAGCTAGAAAGATACATTGATGATGGAAAAGATATGTTTTATTTATAACCAAACAAATAGGGCTATAGTAAGGGTTTAAACCAGACTCCGTGCTTCTAAAAGTATGCTATATAAACAGCATAGAATAAAGGACTTACTGCTGCTTCTGAGAGATTCTTGCAAGCAGGAGGCATTACAAAAACTGCCTGAAATTGGCTCCTGGTTAAAAGTTATTTTAAGTACATTTACCACTCTGAATGCTGAATTTTCTTAAGCAATATGTGTAAGCATCAGAAATACACAAATTCCTTTCTTATCTAAACTTTTTAAAGCTGTCCCAACAGTTTTTGATGTCATCTGAGTCAAAATGGGGACATGTGTGAATGTCCTGGTCCCTATCCACTGATGGCATCTTCCTAGTGCATGAACTCAGCTCATACCTATGAAGAAACTATCATAATACCTTGCCAACAAAGGGCACCAGAAAGGGCAGTTATATAAGACATATTTGCATTTCACACAAATACCTGCCCCTCGGAGGACAGGGGCCAATAGCAGACTGGGATTATGTAAGATTTTGAAGAAGAAATATTTTCTCATGTGTTTCTACAAATGTACGGAAGCCTCATCTTCCCATCCTTTCTTTAGTTACTACTATTACAGAAAAAAAGGTGAAAAAATCTAAAGGCCCGGGAAGCAAAGTTAGAAAGGAAAGACAATTTTGGTGGCTAGAGTAAGATCTTTCAAGGCCAGCACTGGGAAAGGTGAGGAAGCTTTGCTTCTTGGTGCTGAAGAATGCCCTTGGTCATGACAATGACTACAGCTATCTTTTCTGAGTGTGTTCTCTACTCTGCAGATTCCGTGAGCCCCCAAGGGTAATGAAGACTAGGAAACACAAAGGCCCTTGCTTTGGGGAGCTCACCATCTAATGCAGACTGCCTAATTCTCCCTCATGGAATGCTGTGACACTTGGGCCCACTATGGACAGTGAAGGGGCATGTGCCACAGGCTCCACAGCCCCCCGCCATATGCATCCCCGTTGGTGTGGTGTGACCATGGGCATGGGGGCCCTGTGCCATGAGAAATCTCTGACCCACTTGCTTTAGTCAGATTTCAAGGTTCTTGTCTTAGAGATACAAAAAACAATAAGAATGTGTGGCTGTCCTCTGGGAGGCTCAGGGAGAATTTAATTCAAATTTAGATCTTCTAATTCTCGTGATTTTGGGGGGGAAATACTATATATAACAAATAAATACTTGTTTCCAGTTGCTCACTCCAGATATCGGAGGCATTATTCATTTGATATCTAACAGATGAGGTAACTTAAAAATTTATCCGCACTTTCTGGCACTTTGACTAAAGAAATAAATAGGCCTGATCTGAGGAAAGAAGCACTGTGTTAGTTTGGACAATGTCCTGGCAGAGGCAGCAGCATGGCATTCCCTGGAAAGGACAAGGTCACAGCAAGAGGACAGTGTCATTGGGTCCATAGGCAGAACATCCCTGTCCAGCTCCTCCTGTTTTGCCTGGAATGATCAGATGGTGTGAGACTCTCAGAAGTCCATGGGCCCAACATTCTTACAGGAAACACTAGAACCACCTGAGTGGCCAGGGATGGATGAGGGGCAACTCAGACCAGGTCCAGACTCTCCTGACCAGTCTTTCCTCATACTGCACACCAGCCTCTGGCCCTGTAACTTCTAGACCACTAACCTCACCCAAGCTCCATAAAGAAAGGTTCACATTAGCTCTTGAATGCACAATGGCATTTTAAGTAACCGTGGAAACTAGGACCTGTCTCAGAGGAATGGAAGGGTGAGTAAGCAGACAGAACAGCGCTCCCCTTAACCTCGGGCAGCCCTGGGCACTGAGGCAAGCTGAATCTTGGAGCACCTGAGGCTCAACTGTAGTCATAAAGCTGAGGTTTTGAAATAAATTGCTGCAGAGGCATGATGGTCTAGCGACACCCTCCTTGCTCTACTGCTGCTTCTCTGGCCCTTTGTGTGTGGAGTGAGTGTTGTCATCATAGCTACTTTGCATATACAGTTCTGACATATGAGATCAGCCCAAATCCAGACTGAAGCTTTGAGGCTGTTCATAGAGATGAAGCAAACTGTGGCGGCACCTGCTGTAACCATTCCCACTGATGAGCGTGTGTGGGGTGCTCAGTGCACTGCCGGAGCTCCAGCTCCCTGGTGCTTGCCCATGGCTGGGTGAAACTCCTGAGCCAGCCCAGAGCAGAGGTGAAGAAGTGTTAACAGAAGAGATGTGCTGTTTCTGACTTTTTTTTTTTAATTATCAAAGGCTAGACTAAAAGGTTTCAAGTTTCAAGAGGTCTAAAGCCTAACTGGAAGGACTTTCACAGGTTGAGACCTGTGGCCTTTGATGGCATCAGTCACAGCTAACACTCCTTCTCCCTGAGTGCTGGTGATGTCATTGCTGCAGCACAGAGGGAGCCTCAGCCAGGGCTCAGGTCTTGGCAGGTGTGTGCAGGAGGAGCCTAATGCGCACGTCACCATTAAGAGGTGTTTCTTGGTGAAAGAACCATCACATCTTTTCTGTTGGATGAGTCATTCTCAGTGCATTTTCCCTTTGGGTTTGGTGGATTTTCCCACCAGAAAATCGAGATGGCCAAAACAGCAGAGATCTCTTTGTATAAGTTGATATTTAAGCAGATACATCGGTTTTAGTGCAATAAAACTAAAATTTTTTGAAAGAAATTTATTCAAGAGACAACTCTTTTCACTTAAAAATGATGTCATAAAAGGACAATGTTTAGGGGCCAGGGGTATAGCTCAGCGGCGTAAGTGCCTGCTTGGCAAACATGAGGCCATGAGTTCGATCCCTAGTACAAAAACAAAAAAAAAACCCAGTGTTTACAAGTTTAGAAATGGTTGTATTAAATGTTTTCTTTTTAATTCAAATTAAGAAAGGGGAGAAAGATGGACATGGATATGTTTTCTATTTTAAGGTAGTTTGAATTCCAGTACCTAAAAAGTCAAAATCTGTTTTGCTAGAAATAGCTATTATTTGGACTTAGTTTGGATTTACTTTATAAAACTAGTTTTAGCTGATCTAGAATAAAAGGATTTTCTTCCAAGAAGTTTGGATGATCACATAGCAAACAAGCATGAATTCCAGTCTGACCTTTGCTGGAGGTGAGAGAATGGAGAAGGAAGGCAAGGGGCATGGGATGTGACAGAATTCATTTTTCTACATTGGGCAAGAGAAGATGACTTTGGGGGAAAATATTATAAAGAGTACTGGTTTTAGAATCCTAAAATTCTTTTCAGTTTATTTTTTAAGCTTTGCTTTTACTTTGAAGGAATTGATTCACAGCATGTGTCACCCCATTGGAAATTCTGGGCATTCCTGTGTTGAGGCCATGCTTTGCCACAGTTTCTTTGGTCAGCTCTGTATTGCCTTGGAAACTTCCAAGCGCCAGCATGGAAGTATGACCTTACCGCAGATATTCCCAAAGTCTTGGTTCATGGATGTGTGAATCAAAGTTGCAACCCCAAACTTATAACAACCATAACATCTGCCATGCTAGGGATGCCCAGGGGCTTAACTAGTTCAAATCTTCTCAGATCTTGTTGACATTAATGAAATTCACAAGGCTTTTTTCCTCTGAAGATGAAAGCTTTGAAGCAAGCCCTGGGTTCCCAGCTGGATATCTCACTCTCCTCTCTTTTGACACTGCAGCTAGGGGACTGACGCAGGGAGCTGCTGAGCCATCACCTCAGCAGAAGCTCCAGGAGGCATATCTATATCTCCTCAGTGGGGTCATTGGTCACCTGTAGAATTGAAGATGTCATGCATCTTGACTCAACTGCCAGTTCAATATCTAAATTCCTCCAGGTAGACCATGACAATTTCCAGACTATTGTCATAATGTTATTTCTTTAAGGAGCCAACACCAATACCAATTGGAAAACTGTGGTGTAGTGGAAAGCATATAGTTTTTCTCTAACTAGTAGCTGTTTTCCCCTGGGCAGTTTGTTTGCTTTAGCAGAACCTCAGTTACCGTCTTGGTACAAAAAAGAAACTAGGTTTTGCATGATGTCTGGATCCTTTCCTTCCTAACGTTACTTCTTATAATATCTCCACATAACACTGGAACAAATATTTGGAAATGACCCTTGTTCAATGAATGGCTTGTGTTTCAACTGAAAAGATGATTGCAAAACAGCTGCCTAATTGTTCAAAGTAAGTCACAAATCAAGTAAACATCAAAGTCAATTTTCAAATTAAGTTCTAAGAAAACCAAAAAGGACCAAATGTTTATAAAATTAATTCTAGTTAAGGAAGAGAACACTGTCAAAAACTCAAATTATTTGCTGACACACTACCAACTGTTATTCCATTCTGCTATTTTCATAAGACTATATAGCTTTTGATCTTTAGAATAATTTGTGGGCTGATTTTTCTATATGACCAATTGACAACGATTTGGTCAAGACTATATGAAAGGCAGGTTAGAATTTTCTCTGAATCATGACTATTTTGACATGGATATTATATAGAAAAAAACAGGCAAATTCACTGATTTATCCTTTTATAGAACAAATATAAGTATTAACTCAATCATCAGGGAGTTGAGCTGAATTCAAGCTTATGGAGAGAAAACTTATCTCTTTTCTTGTTGGCCAACATGATTAAATGAGCAGATTGTGTCAAAAAAGGAGCAGAGTCCCAAGTTGTCTCTCTCAAATCTACTCCCTGCTGTCTTAGCTCATGGTAGAGTAGCAGAGACAAGAACATAATGTCACTTACACAGATTAGGTCATTTAAAATGAAGAATAGCAATACTATTCTTCGATGCTACTATTACTCCTCTTCACAGAGAAAAATTGAGGTTTAGAGAAGTAAGACCACTTAGAAAAACGAAACAAGGATTTGGGGATCCTGGGATCCTGATGAAGAGGGGCTGAGGCAGGACTCTGTTGAAATGCAGGAAGGGTGAGGAAGATGTGGAAAGGGTTTGAGTGTCACCTGTCAAAACAGGACTGTTTGCCTTCTTGTCTGTAGAGGACCCCCCCACATACATACACCCACACCCATACACACAAGAGAAGGGCTATCGTCAGCAGAGGTTCTAGGTGAATAAGTGTCAAGGAGACATGGTACTTGCTACACATGTTTAACTAGCATCTCCTGTCTATATTTTACAGTATAGTCTATCAGACTCTCTTTACTTCAGTAGGAGTCCATGAAATAATGCCATTATTCACAGAGCTATATGCAGGAACACAAAGACCAGAGTTGACTTATTTCAAGGATTTTTCAGTGTCATAGATATATGGTGAGTATGGAGGAAATCTAGGACTAACATCACATTTTGTTCCTCCTATCCTTATGAGCATCTATTATGGTTTATTTCTAGATTTGGTATATATGAGTCACAGAGTCTACAGAGGAGGACTTTGTAGAGCTTAAATTTATGTGAAAGGGAAAAGAGTCCAAGAATCACTATCAGGGGTACCACTGCTGCTGGGTGGGGTGGGGGGTTACCTGTCTTGATGTAGAAGGACTAGAAGTTCATGAATTAGTGTTCAAGGTTCTTATTCCTTATGTAGGCTGGTGGAGTTGGGGTGTGCCTAGATTACCTTAAATGTGAGAGGAAAAACTTTCCGTTTTCAAGGAGAAAAATCAGATTATCCTATTTGCTTTATTAGTGGTCTTTGCTCTATGAAGAAGAAAACACTGGCTTTTTATAGAGTTTTCAGTTAATATTTAAATTTCCTTAGTATAATTTCCTTTATAGCTGCATGGTCGTTTTCTACCAGCTCATGAAACAGGAAAATAAATGATTTTGAATGGGGAGGATCTACTGATTGCTGCTTTTAGGAGTGATACAAACCCATTGGAAACAACTACTTCTGGACTGATGCTGAGAATGGTTTAAATGAGCCAGAATCACAGCTGGTATCACCATTTTCCATTTCCAGGAAACATTATTGATACCCGATACAACCCATTTTCAGTCATGGCTTTTTTAAAAATCTTTCTATAATTGAGGCAACCAAAACAACAACAACAACAGCAACAACAAAAGAAATCCCAGAATCTTAACAACCATTATCAGTTAACACAGTAGACTGTGGGAAAAGGCATTTCTCAAATTATCTTTGTAGAACTTTCATCTATATACAGTAATTACCGACTCAGATCTCAGGAGCCTTTGTGTATCTACCACCATAGCCCAGCATAGCTACACTGTTATGGAAGGTGAGCCTGCCCCGCAGGGCACAGAGCTGCCAAGTAGAATTCGTTTATGGCCTTGATGTACTCTTTGTTCTACTGAAAAAAAAAATGACTAAACAGATAAACTCACTAATTGTGCTTACAATTTAAAAAAAAAAACACATTGTATAGCCACACAATTTCTGTTGATCAGATGTTTGCTGGGTATTTGGGATATCTCTCAGCTTGCCTAAAGGATCTACTCTTTCAAAGTTCTAAAATAAATTTATGGGGGTAGAATTCAAATAAATGTTCAAGCCATGAGCTGGAAATTTTACAGAGTAGGAGTATCATCAAATGAGCTCAATTAATGCAAAAATAATACATTTAATGAACAAATCAAAGCAATCTGCTGTGCTAAAGTGAGTTAACAGCTGTAAAAGGGACAGAGTTGAAACCTTTAGGGCTTTTATAATTCCTTCCATTTAAAATAACCTTGAAATATCTTTCAAAGCTTTGATTATCAACTTTTATCAGCTTCTACATTGGTGGATTAAATGTGGCAAGAGGTATTCACTTTGACACAAAATGTATCAATGCAGAACACTTGGGCTTGCCTAGTGACATTTTTGCAAATGTTCAGAGCAAGAGGTAGGGCAGAAGAAAGGAAGGAGAGTGGAAGAATGGAAAAAGAGGGAGAAGAGAAGGAAATGAGAAGGCAGGAAGGAGACAGAGAGTCATTTAAACTGGTTGGTGGGGACATTTTTAAATGTGGACATAATTTTCCATAGCAGAAAATTGGGTTTGCACAAGAACTGACACTAAAGCGTGTTGCAAGTGCTGATAAGTGAAATATGCTGACTTTTGATACTCTTGAATAAAGAGTGTTTATTTGCCTGAGTTACATTTTTATCTCTTAAAATTCTTCAGTTTAGTGTGTCCAGTTGCTTTCCTGAGTCAGGACTTTGGGCAGCTGACCTGAGACAAAGGCAGCACAGCAATCAGATGAGAGCCTTCCAGGGGCTGGGGCCGGGTCCCAAGGATGCACACAGGCTTCCTGTTGGCCCCAAGTGGCCTGGCCTCCCAGGACCACATGGTCTGTAACTGGCTACTGAAACTTTCTGATTGAAACAGGCATGATAATATGTAGCTGCAAGGACAGGTGTAGGGTAAATAAGAGAATGTGAGTTCCATTTTTAGTGCTGTAACAAGCTGTTAACAAATTTTAACAATTATAATTGTAGCCGCTGTTACTTCAATGCTATAATCCCAGATAATGGCAGATTGTTCCTTACTTAACTTTCCCCTGGAGTGGGACAGGAAGAACAATCCCATGGATCACCACTGATGGGCTTTTGTTTTCTAGTTTACTGAGTTCACTCTGCAACCTCACAAAAGAGACAATGCTAGCCAGATCTGGTGGTGCACACATGTAATCCAAGTTTGTGGCTCCAGTACTATAGACACACACACACACACACACACACACACACACACGTGGGTTGTTACAATAGCTGCATCTTCCTCAATTCATGCAGGAGGCTGGACTCCATGGAGAATCCAGAAAGGTCCATTACTGACCTCACTTTTCTCTTTTTAGCCTACACTTTACCTTGGGGAGAAACAGAGAGTCTCATTACCTCAAAGAGAACCTTGCTGACCTCAAAGACAGTACTACGACACAGAGGAGGTAGTGAGAAGGCTTGGAGCAGTTCATGGCTCCGTCTTACTCCTGCAGGAGGGTGAATATCTGGATGTTGTTGTCTAGGGACACTTGCACTCCTGCTTCTTATAATGCAACTAAAATCTCTGTACCCACCACCTTCTCTGTATGAAACACTCCTTCCTTTCCCACATTCTTCAAAGCCATGGCTCTAGGTCTCTCAGCACAGAGCTCACAGTTCTTGTCCTGGCTCAGATCCCAAATCTGATGTCTGCACAGCAGCCTCAGAGCCCTGAGGAAACGAGGGCTGTGTCCTGGCAAATGAGCACCTCCACTGAGCTTTTACTGGGTGATGTCTACAGAGTCTGCTCCAGATAATGAAATCCCCTGGAAGTTTATAGAAGCCTAGAAAAAGGGCCCACCTGATTTCTTGGCAATTTTCCAGTGACTCCTACTGGGATTTGTTATCTTTCAACTGCCTGAGGTTCTACATAAATCATTCCACTTAGTCCCAGCCTCAGGGAAGTACTCTGTATTGAGCAACTATCACCAAGCTCACTCCTATCAGTGAGACCTGTGCTCTCACATGCAAAGACTTGCTAAGGGAGGGTGGGTCATCAGGCCTAGATTTTTTGTTCTTATTTTTATAGTGGTTTTCCCTTCAGAGAGGTGGTTTCTATGGGGAGCATTTTGGGGAGGCAATGTGGTCCACCCTAAGAAGTGCTCACGGACAGGCAAACCTCCTGGCTTGGGCCGCCTCCAGAACTGTCCCCAACTTTTCCTTTGTAGGCAAGCCTGCTGCCAAGCAGGGTGACTGTTCATGACACATGTGTGAGGTTTCAGTGGTGAGGGGGTCACCACGGCAGCGCCCAGAGTACTCAGTTGATGAAACAGGCAGGGGCAACCAGGTCTGTCACCCATGATGTCTGCCTGGTGCTATGAGTATCTTCCTAGAGGTCAGGACAGTTGTCTGCCCATAAATGTTTCGGGAGTAGACCACTTTGATTACCGACTTTCCTGCCATCAGAGCTGCCTCTCTGAGCAGAAGGTCATTTTAAAAAAATGCAACCAAGCCAGGTGTGATGGTGCATGCATGTTGTCCTAACACACTGGCAAGCTGATGCAGGAGGGTGGCAAGTTCCAGGTGAGCCTGTAGCAAGACCTATCTCAAAATAAAAAATGCAAAAATGGGGGTGATGATGCTTGGTATAGGTTGGTATGAAGGCCCTGGATTCAATTCCCAGTACTGGTGGAAAATGCAAACAAAAAGCCTAGGCATAAGGACCCACCACAATGTCCACATACTCAGATACGTGGCTGCTGTTACCTGGCTTCCCAGCTTGATGATAAAAAGAATGAGGCCATGGATTCAAGCAGGAACCAGAACTCAGGCATTATCTTCTGAAGAACAACTGTGCCTTAGTGTTCCTGTAGCTGAAAATCTCGCAGAGGGCTGCAGTGGGAATGGAGGGGCTTCCATTCTGGGTGTCTGAGTGTGTATGTGTGTATGTGTGAGGTAATGCACCAGCCAACCAATCACTAAGCAAGAGTAGTCAAGAGTGTGTGGTGTAGCAACACAGGGAATAGGCCACGGGATAATGAGGAGCGACAGGGGTTACCCTGGAAGGGAGATCAGGAAGGTTTTCTTGCGAAAATTAAATTTATGTTAAGACCAATGTGTAGAAAAGCCAGTAGTACAGAAACTCAATCTCAGGATGCACGTGAGGAAAAGTGAAGGCAAAGAAAGGCCTCGAAGTTAGAAGGAATTGTCATTAGAATGGGGTGATTTTGCCAAGTCATCCTGTCCACTTCTTTCAAACTTAATCTATACTATATATAATCTTTGTTTGTAGTGGCTATTAAATAGCTTGGAGTGGAAATAATATAAATCAGTTAACTCTTCTTTAGCTAAGAGACGTTGAGGCTACCGCAGATTTGCATAAATTATGATACTGATGTAGTAAAGAAATTGTGTTTAGAGTTGTTCTGAAATTTTTACTTATTATCTTTGCAACAATTTTCAGAAGCAAAGTTACTGCTTCAAGGAATATGAACATTTTGTTTTTTATATATGGCTATTTTGATTATTCAGAAACATTATGCCAGTTCATAATGTTGCCAGCAATGTATGAGAGTAATTGTTTTATCATAGCATTGAATGTTACCATCAAAATAATTTTTTGTTAATTCCATGCATACAGAATGCAACTTTAAGGTTGCTTTAGTTAGCATTCATTTTTTGCTACCTGTATCATTTTTTTCCCTTATCAAAGCGATTTGTTCCATTTTTTAGCCTGTTTATCTATCAGTTAGTCTTTACAAAAGAAACTAAGTCTCATAGGATTAGCCCAGGAAGTCAGGGAGTAGATAAGAAAATCTTCAGAGTTACATTTTTCTAGTGTACAGGGCCCTGCAGTGTTAATTTCTTTTTGACTGATTCCATGAGCACAATTTCATGGAGAAGCACAATTTCTGAAAGCAGCAAGATGTCTTGAAGAGTCACCACTATAACTCATAATGAAACCCGAGGTGCACCCAAGAAGTGTCCTGGGAATTAAAGAATCCCAGGGATTGTGTCAAACAATACAGAGGAAATTGCATCATCAATCAATTATTTTGAACAATTTAATTATGGGCCTCAGAAGGAGGAACATTTATGTGAATTAGGTTTCTTTTTTTCTTCATTTTTACCTTTTATTAGTGCATGTTTGGATTACATAATGATTACATTACTATGGGCAGTTGGTACAGAACACGTTTTAACTCTATTTTACCTCCTCTTTTCTCCCCTCCCTCCCACTTCCCTTATCTCTTGAGACGGGCCACACCAGGTAGGTCACCCCTAGAACTCACACCACTTGGCCCAGACTTGTGTCTATCAGGAACCTCAAATGAAGTCTTTGGGCTGATCTCTGGATTGGATCATTTCCAATGAGGTCATATGAGGTGTGATAAAAAATACGGTGAATGTTTAAATTTTTAAAAATTATTATAATAGAAGATCCCTGGTCAAAATACACCCCCTTCCTGCTTTGAACACATTTATCTCATCAGTCTTGTCCCTTTCTAAAGCAGTTCTGGAAGCCCCTTTTCTAGAGAGTCTGTAGTTGCTCTTTCCTGGATATCTTAATGTACAGAATGAAATCAAAACATCTACCCTTCATGGTCATTTTGAGTTTGGGAAAGAGTCAGAATTCATATGAGGATGTCCAGAGCTGCTTCAGAAATTGGCGGAAGCAATGAGATAAGTGTGTTCAAATGAGGGGGAGAATTTTGAGAAGGATTAATAGCAGTATGTTTTTTTTTGCTATGACTTTTTTTAAATTAAATATTCACCATATATTTTGACCACTCGTTTTATTTTTGGTGTGTGTGAAAGGTTTTAATTTGTTAAATGTGAATACTCAAAGTACACTGCTAGGGATCTAACCTCATGATGGCCTTTCTACATTCTATAGCACAAGGGACCCTTTACAAGATGAAAGTGGCTAGGAATTCTTTTGACCCCTAGGAAGACCAAGCTGAAGGTGGAGTGGCAGGTAGGTAAGAGATATCTCATAGGCCTTGGGAGATAAAGTCAGAGGATGAAAAAGGAGCCAAGGCTGAGCATTTTTTCTTACCGAAGGTTACAAGACCAGTAGCAGTGGAAACCGAAGTCTGCTATTTATCTTCAGCCCAGGGACGGTGTAGACAGCTGCAACTTGAGCCTCCTTACAGATCTGTGCCAGTGACCTTAACCATGACCTCTGGCCAGAGCAGCTTTGCAGTGGGGGTGTACTGATATCCCTTTTAAACATCAATATACACAGTTTTGACAGCTTGGTTTTGAGGTCTGCTGATGAATTTGCCCACTGTCTTTCATGAACAATAGAGAAAACGTCTTTACCTCTTATTTCAATTTAACTAACAAAATGAAACTTGTAGCAGGAACAAAGTTATGTATGACATTCGGAGCAGAACATTACAGAATTCAAACATTATAGGAGTATTTTGAATTTCTGGTAGGCATGAGGCTGCTGCAAAGTCAGATTGATAATAACATAGCCATGATTAATTAAGGTAAATATAATTATTTGGAAGAGGTACATGTGATATTTAGTTCACAATTACCTGGGTATTTCTTTTATTTTTTTACTTTCTCTTAAGTAGTTATATCCTATTAGAACATACAATGTTATAAATTAAGAAAAATAAAGCTGTTTGCAGAAATCAGTGTGAAGGTTTTAAAGCAGTGTTTCTCCTCTTGCAAAGGTCTGACTATTGGCCTGGAGACCAAAGTGCAATAAAATGAATGAAATATATCGCCAGGCCACATGCCCAGGACTGAGTCTGCTGAGAAATCTTTCATTATTCCTGCAAAGAGCTATATGACTAGGATCTCAGACAACACCAATACAAAACTACTCCAAACACTACATTCCTTTAAGTCCTATTACAATTGTTTTCTACTTGAAGAAATTAAGTTGACTCATTTTTAGTAGATTCTACTATTTTCCTTAAAAGCCTGATAGCTATCAGTTGGTAAATTAGAAGTTTCATAATGGAATAGCCTTGGGTTCTGTATTTCCCCTGGGGTGAAGATGGAGTTCTACTTGAAACGGATTTCCCCAAGTCTCCTAGTGCCCCAGGCTGTGGTATGAGAGGAACTGTCCTAGGGAGCCAGCTGTTTGACAATCATAGGGTCCACAAGGAATTTCTTTATTACTTTGATTTCCCTAATAGGGTCAATTTAAGAAGTCCCTGGTGTTCTTAGTAACATTCCAAATCTACCCACTGTACAGATGAGTAAATTGTCAGAGTTGGGTTTGATCTCAAGTGTCTGGAACCAAAAGCTGCAGTTATTTCCTTCTGTATCCAAGAAGGAGTAGGGGGAGGAGAAGGGAGGGAGGGAGATAGAGAACAAAAAAGAGTAGAGAAAAACTGGAATAGTTTTTTCCCTTAACTTTGAAAAAATATAGCTGGATGTAATGGTGCACACTTATAATCCCAGCACCCTGGGAAGCTGAATTAGGAGGATCCCAAATTTGAACTCAGTTTGGGCATATTAGTTACTTAGGGAGACTCTAGCTTAAAGTAAATTTTTTAAAAAAATGCATACATAAAAAAGGGCTAGGGATGTAGTTCAGTGTAGAGGCCTTGGATTCAATTCCCAATACCCTCCTTTGAAAAAAAGAAAAAGAAAAAGAAAAGAAAAAATAGATAATATCCTTATATCGGTTTAAAAATTTCCCTGGTGGTTTTCGATATATTTTTTTTTGAGTTGCCATTTTACATTTGGGGAAAACTAAAGATGAAATTGACAGTATGATTTTTATTAACAAGTTGTCAGTATAAATTTTGTTTTTTGAAATTTTCCTTGTTTTTCCATGAAAATGACTTCTTTATAGGTAACATTCACCCTTAGTCTAATGTTTTTTTAAAATCCCCATTGTAATATGCTTTTTAAAAGTTTTATAAAAATACTTCCATAGGGGATACAAAATAATATTATGATGACATAATTTGCTTTAGTTCCATGCAATTTCATATAAGCATACATAAAGCAGTATTATAGCAGGTTAACTTTCTAATATCAGATTAAATTCTCATTATATATTTTTAATGTTTTATGAAAAATATTTTAATACAAAGAGTACAATTTCCTCATCTATTTTACTACAATTACATTTTTTGTTATAGATCATTTTCATTAAAATATCTTCTGTTTCATAACCCCCCAAAATTAATTCATTTTTTTCCTTGTAGAAATAATTGGGTCATATTCTGTAATTGCTATTGGAGGTATCAGGCTAGATACTATTTTGGCAAAAATAAAATCTAGGTTGTAACAGGAAAATTAGAAAGTGCTAGAATATATTATTACTAGATTTTATAGGAATATATCAAAATGTGTTTAGTATTGTTATTTTCTTTTCATCTTCTTTTATCTCTTACACTCATGATGAGAAAACATTTTTTATATCCCTTACTTAGCTTTCAAAAATTATTAAATCTATTTAAAAAAAGACTCACAAATCTATTTAAAAAAAGACTCATTCTTTCTGTATCTTATGTTAAAATGTAATACTTTGAGGCACTTATGTTAACTTTCTCTACTGGTACTATGAACCATCACTGATATGCTTATCTTGTCAAAATAGATCTTGTTTCCCAATTCTTTTCTTGGGGGTTGGTACGGTGGATGGAGCTATATTTCCAATTCTTCTTTATTTTTTATTTTGAGACAGGATCTGGTTAAATTGCTAAATCCAGGCTAGGTTCCAACTTGCAATCACTCTGCCCCATCCTCCCAGAGTTCTGGGATTGCCTATGTGTGCCAGCATCCCTGTGTTAATTCTCTGCAAATTCTTAATGCAAAACTTCTGTCTTTTAGTTACAAATCTCATGGGCTGTGGGCAAATAACAACTGAAATTTCCACAAGTCTTATTTCCATAATTCATGGTGCAACTTTTAACACACAACAATCTGAAAAGACTGTACTGCCTAGGATCACTCAGAACAATGAACCACAGGCCAAGTTCCATTGTTGTAATTTGCAAAGCTCCTCTTTTAACAACCAGAATTCAAACAAGGATGGCTAGCTTTGGGTGACTAGACATTCCAAACCACAGAGATAACTTTTCATTCACACACTTGCTTGCCCTGACGTGTGCTTGCCTGGGAGTCCACACGTGGCTCATGTGTGTATGCAGCTGTGACCACTGTGTGGAGGAATTTAAGGCACTTCCATCTGAGCTGAGATCAGTAGTTCACTACCAATTGCTGTTCATGGCCTCAGTCATTAAAATCTGCAAAGAAATAGATGGTTCATAGGATTTTCTAGAAATTACTTGATGTGAAATCTTTCATATTAAGAATAAAAAGAAGTCATGGAAAAACTTCTCTGTGTGTATGATTTAAGTAATCCCTCGACACACTGGGAAGCTCTAAATATTAGTACTACATATTAGTCCTATACCTGACTTTTTATTCTGGATCTATTGATAACTGTCTCCATCTTTGCAAACACCCTAGCAGGGGTGTGAGATTGCATGCTCATCTCAATGAGCCTGGTTGGGAGATAATATCTGTGTCCTACACTAATGAATTCAAAAGAAGTGGAGGAGATGTTTTAAAAGGAATCAGATAAGATGAAACTTTGAATTTATCTGGTTTAGATTACTCAATATTATTATAGAATATCAAAGTAGCCAATTACAGAAAGTGTCTTTTTTTTTTTTTTTTTTTTTTTTTTTTTGGTACCGGGGATTGAACTGATGACCTCGCACTTGCCGTCAGGCAGGTGCTTATGCCGCAGAGCTAAATTCCCAGCCCTATAAGTATCTGTTATATACTATTTAGACATCGGCCCAATGACAGTTTCCCATAACATGTCCTCCTTCGTTTGGAATTTATTTTGCTTTATTTGAGTTGTTCCATGAAAAATACTAGTTTTTGGGTTACGTCCCCCAAGGAGTCTGGACTTGCCACTTGTGACAGGATGAAGGGCTGACTCAGGCTTGTGCTATTCCAGCCCCTCGGGCCAGGTTGGTCTTCCTCTCCATTTCTGCTGCCACCACATCACACTTGGCCCCCCATAATCTCTCTCGATTTCACTTTACTCTCCGGTTCCTGCCTACTGTCTTTCCACATCATCCTTACAACTGCCTACTTGAGCCCTTCTAGACTCAGCTGTGTCTTGTTTCTGCACTAGGGGAAAACATCAGACATTTACCATTATCTGTAGGATGAATTCTAGCTTTTTTGGCCTGGTGTTGAGCCCTTCCAGGTGTGATTCAGGCTTAGTCCTACTGCCCACCCCAGCTCTCCCAGAAGCACTGGGCTCCAGCTAAGCCAGTTGTTATCAAGAGTCAAGGGCTCCCCCTCTTCTCTTGGCCTTTGCTGTGTCCTCCTTTCAGGGCTCCCTCCCTGTATCTTCCTATTACCATCAGTGAAGGCCACTTTGTATGGAAAACTTCCCTGATCACTCAAATCAGAAGACATTTTCTTTGCATTGTGTACCAGGGTTTATACTTCTCTGATACCAAGGACCCCATTTTAAAGTTTGCCATGACTTGAATGTAGTTTGGGTGGCCTTCCAAGCTTGGAATTTAACCCCCATTGGGAGATTAAAGAGAGTAAAAACTTGACCAACTATGACATTTAGAGGTGAGGCCTTTGAGAGGCAGCTAGGGTTAATGCAGGTCATAAGGATGAAGTTCTCCTGACAGATTCAGGAAAGGAGACCAAACAGATACACAGACACACCCACTCCCAATCACCTGTCATCTGATGCCCTGTTCTGCTTCAGGACTCTGCCAGCAAGAAGATCATCGGCAGATGTGGCCCCTCAACCATGGGCCTCTAGAATTTGAACCAAAATAAACTTTCTTTCTTTAAAGGTAGCCTGCCTCAGGTATTTTGTTATAGAAAAAACAAAACAAAAACAAAAACACAAAAAACAAAACCAAAAACCAGCAACTATGAAAATATCTTATTTTCAAAAATTAAGCTTCTTCAAGATCAAAACCATATTTGAATCCTCTCTGGCATCTATCTGAATTCAGTAAGTGTTCAAGAAGTATATGTTAGAAAAATGAATTTTAAGGAATTCTTGCTGCTGCTCCACGAAGGAAGCAGGTGTGGACTCCTGTCATTGCCTTGTTCCTGGGTCAGTGGAATGCTGGACATTGGGCAAGGTCAAGTCTGCCTGCAGTTGAGGTGTCTGGGGATGCAGAAAAAGAGGATCCAGGACCTGAGGAGAAGCCACAACTGAGACCAAGGCCAGGTACATAAGGATTTCAGTGCAAAATTAGGTTAGTGCCTTCCAGAAAGCAGGAAAAAAATGTTTTCTTAAAAGAACTTCATATCTAGGTATGATAATGCATGCCTGTAATCCCAGCACTTAGGAGGCTGAGGCAGGTGGATCACTGTGAGGAGGAGGACAGCCTGGATTACATACTAAATTCAAGGCCAGTTGGGACTGCATAGCAAAAACACATCTAAAAAAACAGAACAAAACAAAACAAAACAAAACTTAAACTCGATCAGGAAATGAGAACCAGAGAGGTAGATGAGTAGGGGCTCCACAGAGGCAGCCATGTTGGCAGTGTCCCTTACTGCCCTGACCTTGGACTGCATGGTAAGCTCATGTGTGTCTGATTTCACTCAATGCAGTGTCCCTTCCCAACAGCCACTGTGTTGCAGACACCCTCTTAATGCTCTCCTTTTGATCATGATAGAGTAATGGTATCCATGCTAGCATCTGTTGAGAATTTTCTAAGGCCAGGTGCTGAATTATGCTTAAATATATCAGTTCATCTAAGTTTCAAAACAGAATTGTGAGGCAGTGTTATGATTATCATCTTATTTTGATTTTAGGTGGTAGAGTGTCAGAAAAAGAAATTGCCCACATTCAAGCCTGTTAGCTGAGGGCCCTATTTGGTTGCGGGCAGGCTTGGGTGGGGTTCTGTCTCTCCTCCATGGCTGTGAGCCCTGAGTTCTAGGGTTTCCTCCTATTGGCTCCACATCATGCACTTTCCACAGGCCAAAGAGGTTGCAAGAACTTTTAGATCTGGGTGCTGATGGATACTTAAGGTCCCTCAGAAAATTCTCTCCTACAAAATGAGTTATGAATATAACCTAACCTTATTAAGGCAGTCATTCGGTGAATACATTGAGGGCATGTGGGTTTGCCTGGAGTAAATTCAGTTTGCACAGAGTGAGGATTAGTCATGACTTGAGGGCCAGTTTTAGGCTGGGAGTAGGACTGGGCCCACCTGCCCTGCCCCAACAGCTGTGCTTTACCAGCTGAACTTGGAGAGCGAGTTAACTAACTGTGGCAACCATCATTTCATACTAGCTAATGTGGCGTTGATAGCAACTCCCTCTGGAATTCCAATAGGGTCATTAGGATGACATAACAGTATGTGATGTGTAGCATGCAATAAGGATGTACTCAATGAATACGTCATTATTATTACTGTTGTTGGCATTAGACTGGAGCCAGGTTATAGTTATTTAACAGGAGAATACTTTGGATCTGGATTAATCGTAGGGCTTCTTGCCTTTAATTTTCTTCCAAATGTAATTTTCAAGTATTTAAAAACTAAAAACACATTAAAAGGAATTACTGAGAAGTAATGAAAATATTTATAGAAGAAAAACTGACAAAAGGCTAACGTGAGAAGTATAACTATCTTATAATCTATAACTATGTTGTATAAAGTGCTTTAGAAATATTTAGGAAAAGGGACTGCTATAGGATTAGATCCTATAACAGCTAATATCCACTCAACAAAGTCAGCAAATTAAAGCCAACAAACAATAAAATCAAAGTGCTAGCAGGTGCTGGGACAACAGGAACTCATGAGAGGCTGAGATCACCAGTAGCCCAGGACCGAATCCAGTTCACCTGGGGTAGGTGACAGGACATAGAATTCCAGGCACGTTGGCCTGGGTTCAGTGACCATGTCCAGCTGCTCTCTAGATGCTTTGGTTAACATTCCAATGACATGAAGCTGACCTTGACTCCAGTTCTCTGTGAGGGAGGCCTTGCTTTTATCATTTGGTTCCAAGATCATGGGCCTGTGATCTTCGCTACAGCAATTCACAGTCAACTGCACTCATGAAGGAAGCATCTGAGCCAGTGACTCCTGGAGAACACCTAATCCTAAATCCACTCAGGTTTCCACTGAGAATGCATTTGATCATTGTCTTTTACTCGTAACCACAAAATCACAGTTACTTTAGGTATCACATAAAACTATGTTCCCTATACACTGTGGGAAGATAAACAATGGAAAGAACTCTTCAGAAGTGTTTTGAAAAAGTTCTTTATATATTATTTTTCTTAAACAATAACTAATTTTATGCTGATTTTAGGTTTAGTGCTATGTAAAATAATTCAGCATTATAAATTTGATAATACAGAATATTTAATTTCATTAGTTCCTATTTAAAGAGATAAGAACAGATAAACTCTTGTACTTATTTAAGGTTTCAAGCATAGGATGATGTTAATAATGGTTGTGGGTCATGGGGCGTGCCTATGCAAACACTGAATCTAACTCTTACAACAATCCTGCTTAATAGAGTTTATTCTCCTTTTTTAGATAGAAAAACTGAGCCCAAGAAATCAACAAATTAGGTCAAAGTCACAGAGCTGGCAAGAGTCAGAGCCATACCTGGGCACAGGTCTTTTTTGACTCCACTTTTATGGATCTTGGCTATACAACACCAGCATATGGAGCGTCGGTAAAGGGCATTTCTTTACCTGGCCAAGCTTAAGACATTCATGACTGAAAGCTCAGTAGAATTCCAAAGGAGTGTCAGACAATGGTTCCACTTCTAACACCGTCTGTGCTTTGGAATTTCAAGTGCACAAGACCAAAAGACCTGCGAATCTCATTTCAGTCCTATGACTAACCATCACAAGTGAAATAGTTTTTTGCAAAACAAACTCTAAAAGAATGATACAGAATAACAATTATTTGAATAATGTCTAAATTCTATCGAGAAAAGACTAACAAAGTTCCTGTAGGCGTAGTTGCTCCAAATTGTCTCCTTAATTTTTAAGAAAACAGCAAAGCAAAGGAGAGATTGTATAATGGGGTTCTCACTCTGAAAAACCTTTGATATCCCTGAAGCTATGTGCATACTCCCAAACTTTGCATAACCTCCTCCTAAACTTCCACACTGTGTGCACCATGCTTCCGGCAAGATGAGTACCTGGGGGCATCCTCATTCAATTATTTTTCTATGTTAAATGAAAGAAAATTAATTTCACATGTCCAGCACAAGAATGGCTAGTTTATGCACATTTTTGGTATTTTTTACTCAAACATTTCATTTCAAATGTCAAAAGAGCATCTTTGTAAACTTGCTAGGGCTTGGGGATGTTCATTTTGGGTGATTTTATAAGAGAAGTCAGAAATTAAAGGAAACACATAAAAATTGAGAACTTTGAAGCAGGCCTTAGTGCAGGATCAGATGTAACTACAACTCAGAGGACTATGTAAGGAATACTGATGCTGCTGCCAATCTGGCCGCCCCTGGTGTGAGCTCCAGAGGTATTTTGCTAGAGGCTGCTCTGGGGAGGGAACAGGCTGTCCTGGTTTCCAGCACTGGGAAAGGACTGGGAATGAGACCCTTTCTTATTTGTAGGGACAGGGGAACTGGGTTGTGAAGTGTTTGTTCAGATTTCGTGAAGTGAAAAGCAAGAGAGTATGTGTTATCTTTTTCAACTATGAAGAACAACAGAAGTAATGTGCATCTAGTGTTTGCTCCATTTCTGGCTTCAGGGCTCTTCATTTTGCAACACTTAAAAAATTATTTTTTTATTAATACATGTTTTCAGTACGTAATTATTACATGTATTATGAGAAGTTGGTACATGTACATAATAAATCTCAATTCTTTTTTTGTCTTCTTCTACCCCTCACTTTCTTCCCTACTCCTGATTCTTAGTCCCCTTCCCATTCGCGAAAGCTCTATTTTCATCATTTTGCAGGGTTATATCACTTGAACAGCTGTTGTTTTCAGAAAACCAAGCAATAAATGCATACTGTAAGTTTTTAAAAGTTAGATATAAACTATTCATATCCCATCTACTTCTTTGAAAATATAGTCAATATAGACATATATGCATGCATATACATGTATACATATACATATGTATTTATGTGCATACGTGTGTATAAAAGACACACTTGTGTATACACACATGCCTTTAAGTACACATATATACATACACAAACATATATGTGCACATATATGATACATGTATGCAGATAAATATGTATACACATAAACATACATAAGCATCCAGACACATGCACATCACACACATATTTACATATTTTAAAATTTTCCTGTTGTGGAGAATCTCCTCTCAAAGAGTTTCTTGGTGCAGGGAAGAATGATATGAAACACAATAAGGGACATGTTTCACTGTGGATAACCAACACTCACATTCACACCTAAGAGTTGTTGAATGTAGCGTTGATACATGACTAATTAAAAGATAACAAGCCATTTTCTGCAACAGAAATTGTAATACTACTATTGATTCTGAAACAATTTCTAGTTCTTGACCAAGTTAAAGTTCTTACTACTTCAAAAAAAGATTTATATTGTATGAACTTTATACAATATTTCTGTAAAACTGGCTTCAGAACCTACAATTTCATCTTTGTTTCTACCCCTCTGATATTCTTTACTGAATATTACTTTATTGTTGTTATTAAGCATAGTAAACATAAATGTCTGATTTTATCAATAATAAAATATGCATTATTTTCCTAAAAAGCAGCAATATACACTGATATTTCCTGACAATAAATATTTATGGACAGTTCAAACCAATTTTATATCCATATGAACTGTAACAGACATGAGTTTATCATTTGGCCTGGAAGATGTTATTTATTTTATTTTATTTTATTTTATTTTATTTTATTTTATTTTATTTTATTTTATTTTATTTTATTTTTTATTGGTACTGGGGATCGATTGGTACTGGGGGCACTTGCCAAACAGGGACTTAGGACACTGAGCTAAATCACTGGCCCTTGTCTGGAAGATTTTATAAGCCACTGAGTAATGAACTCCTATCTGTTTGAAACTCCACTGATTATGAAGTAGTATGAATTGTCAGTATTCTGATGAAATATTCTCTTCACCCCTACTTGCATAAAGATAGGTTGAGTTCCAAAATATGCATAATTTATAGATGGAAGTATAATTATAATATGTTATTTACATGACAGAAGCATGTGGCACTGCCCTTCAAGTCCAGGAGTGAAACTGGTACGGTCTGTGAAGACAGGGTGGAGCACTGTGTTATTTGGTCCTTCCCACAGCCTGAAAACACTTTAAGGCTTGGTTCACAGATGGCAATGAAACTGGGCCGGTTGATGTGCATGGCACTTCTACCAAGGGAAGGGCTTAGTAGCTGGGGCACAGTCATCTGCCTATGACAGAGTTACATCTGCACAGAGTGGATGCTTCCTACCTGGGCCCTGGCCCATGTGATCTGATAGCTCTACTCCTGTTCTGATGGCTCCAGGTGGCTCTGAGTGGGCAGCTTGTTATTCTTCCCAGCACAGGTGGTGTGTTCTCTGCCCAGAACTTTGTTTCTGCTGGAGCTCTATGGGCTGGGGCATCTTGCTAATTGCTGCTCTGGCAAATCTCTCTGCAGTATCTCTGGCTTCTGCTGCCATGCCATGTGGCAGGGATTGAGGCAGAGACATGCTCTACCTTCTGTTTGGTGTTAAGATTATGCTACAACTGAGGATACAAGGGTTGACAGAAGACCTATCCATAATTTTGGAGGTTTCAGTTTAACAGGTGTACGCTTAGGGGTTGAGGGGCAGTAAAGAAGCACTCCCACTGTGCATGGGAGACCTCACTACTATGAAGGTGGGATGCAACAGAAGTCTAATCAAGGAGCAGAATGGGGAAGAGACTGTGTAGGACACAGGCTGAGAGAATGGTTTGAGTTAAGGGGTTGGAGGAGTCAGATCTATTCAGAGACAGATCAGTAGGAGCCAGCATGGGGAAGCCAAGTGAGGTTGACAAGGAAGTAGGGTCATGTGACATGGAACATGGGAAGCACATGAAAGGTTGTCACCTTATTCTCAGTGCAAAACAGGAGGCTAAGGTAGGTTTCAAATGGACTGTGGACATGTCTAATCTATTTGGGCTGTAGTTTGTATGAGGTGTGATAGGGCTGAACTGGGCTGTGGCTGCCCCATTCACATTTGAGTTGGAGAGAGGAGCCTGGTCCAGGATTACAGGGAAATGAAGAAATAACAAAAGAGCTAGAAGTTGGTGTTGAATTTGACAGAATGAGAGAGGGATGTGTTGGAACTGCTGGCCTGTAGAGACAGATGGCAACAATAGCCTCACAAGGGACATTGAGGACAGAGTTGTGAGGGGAGTGCAGAGCAAGTGTTTGCTTTTGGACACATTTGGGTCCCTGTGAAGCCTCTGGCAGGGAATGGGAGAGGCTAGTGGCTCTAACAGCAGGCACTTAAATACAATCAAGGGACAATGAGGAAGAGCAATGATCTTTCTCATTGCTGAGGTCAGGTGTGTTACAATAAATTTTTGCTTCGTGTTTAAATATATATAAACAAGATGTGATAAACCTGCTCAAAATCATTTTTTTCTAATTTTAAAATAAAAAAGAACAAAAACAATGATACATAATTTAAAAAAAAACACAACATAGAGCCAAAAGCAAGAACCACATGATCATCTCTATAGATGCAGAAAAAGCTTTTGATAAAGTCCAACACTCATTCATGATAAGAACCTTACAGAGAATTGGAATAGAAGGTCTTTATCTCAATATGGTAAAGGCCATCTATGACAAACCAACAGCCAGCATCATATTGAATGGTCAAAAACTGAAAGCCTTTACCT
>PVJX010004589.1:0-93268 GCA_004027295.1 Dolichotis patagonum
CAAAGATTTATTAAAAGTGAAAGTACACTCCACATGGCAGGAGGGGGTGGGGTGGCAAGGAGGACCGAAGGCCACAGAGGGGCCATCAGGGAAGCCTGGGAGTCCCGGGATTATGGGAGGACCTATAGCCAATGGACAGGAGTTGTGGCCTGACTTGGTCCCCTGCCAGGAAGGGGAATTTTTGATTAAGGTTTTTTTTTGCAGACAGGGGGAAATCAAAACTGCAATGCAAACTGGGTGGGGAGGTGCACACCTGTCATTCCAGCACTTGGGAGGCTGAGGCAGGGGAGTGAGACTGGATCAGGCACTTTTGGTTTGGTGTATGGGGGGGGTGGTATTGGGAGGACAGGGTTAGTGCAGTTAGGAAGGATGGAAGCTGCTCCCTCCACCATTTCCTTGTTCTTGCTTGTTTGTTTGTTTGCTTTCGTTTTATTTGAGACAGGGGCTTGGTATGCAGTGCCGGCTGGCTTTGAACTCGCTATGCAGCTCATGCTGGCCTCAAACTCCCAGCAATCCTCCTGCCTCAGCCTTCCGAGGGCTGGGATGACAGGCCTGCACCACCATGCCCGGTTCACCTTTTGATTTTAAACAGCACTCTTCCTTCCATCGTCCTCACAGTGGTAGAGAATCACAGAACAAAAACCGAGTGACTGGGGCCTGGGATTTAGCTCAGTGGCATAAGTGCTTGCCTGGCAAGTGCGAGGTTGTGAGTTCAATCCCCCGTAACAAAAACAAAACAAAACAAAAACACCCAGGGTGCTCTTTGGTGCTCTCGACTGGGGAAACACACGCTGGCTCTCCGTGTCCGCGGGTCAGCCCCCTTCACCTGCTCCAGGCTCGCTAAGGTTAATGAATATGCACTACGCATGCGTGTGCTTGAGGTCCCAGGGAATTCTGCGTGCGGAGCCCCCGCCCCTAGATGGCTCAGCACCCCTCAGGTGTTTTGTCAGTCACATCCAGTGACTCAGGTGGGGGCGCCTGGGCTGCGGTGCAGACCCTTTCAGTTCCAAAAGCCTCATTCCTGCAGGGGCTGCTGCTGCGTGCGCGCCCCACTAGGGCGGGCCCTTGGCCTTCCTGTCTCCCGGCCTGGTTCTCTGTACCCGCCATATCTTTTGTCTGCTGGAATTCACCCTCAGCACAGCTTCCCAAGATCTCCCATCCGCGGAGCTGCTCCCCTCTTGCGCAATTCTTTGCTTCTTGTACACAAGAGCCTGGGCTACACCTGCTCAATCCAACACGCTGGAGCGGGGTGACCTTTATTTGTGACCTCTTCGTGTTTTGACAGCTGTCCTTGTCTGTCTGGTTTCTCAGTTCTTGCCCAATGCCTTTCCATTGTTTCCTCCTTCTTGCTCCACCTCCTACCTCCTTTTAGATGTAATTTGGGGGCTGGGGGTCTTGCTAGGTATTTCAGGTTGGCCTTGAGCTCACCGTGTAGCCCAGCCTGGTCTCAAACTTGCAGCGATCCTCCTGTCTCAGCTTCCCCAGCGCTGGGATTACAAGTATGTGCCACCATGCCTGACTCGTGGTATATGTCATTAAATGAAGGTGAAATTACACTGGTTTAGTGTGAGCCCTAAATCCAAGGCTGAGTGTTCTGAGGTGAGGACAGGAGTGACACAGAGGGAAGGAGGCCTTGTAGGGCAGAGACTGGAGTGAGGCCCAGCAGACTGATGAGGCCTGAGGCCACCAGAAGCAGAAGGATGTGAGGAGGCCTCTCTGGCTGAGTTCAGTTCTTTGACACCTTGATGGCAGGTCTATGGCTCTCAGAGGCTGCGTTTCCAGTGTCGGGAGTCATGCAGCTTTGTGACAGTGCGTTCTCACAAATGCCAGTGTGGGGGATACACCACAGCCGTCCGTAGTTGCTGGAAATCTTTTTCTTCTCTTTCTCTTATTTACTTACTTATGGTGCTGGGAATCAAACCCAGAGCCCCATGGATGACAGGCAAGCATTCTACCCCTGAGCTACAACGCCCCTGAAGAGCACTTTCTAATCAAATTTATAGTTTATTCTATTTACTACTAGCAACTGAAGCATAAATTATAAAATCTTAATTTATTAAAACCACAATAATTATGTTAGCATAAGTATTTTTCCTTTTTTTTTTTTTTTTTTTTTTTTTTTTTTTTTTTTTTTTTTTTTTTTTGCAATATGGGTCTTCCCACTGAGCTACATTCTCAATCCGTTTTTATAGTCTTTGAATTTTGAAACAGGGTTTTGCAGAGTTACTAGGCTGCCCACACTGGGTCCCTTGCAACCATCCTGCCTCAGCCTCCCAGAGTGCTGGGATTCAGGCAAGCATCACGACCCTTGGCTACATATTTTCAATGTTTTAAAAAATTACAATATATTGTATAAAGCAAACCAATACTCGAAGCAAAGAGTCAGGGTGTTTTATGCGTCTCTTGACTGGGTTAACAGGAGATGTTGGGTTCTCACTCTGTTGTGAGTGCAGTGTGTCCTGGTGGGTTGCTTTGGTTAAAATAAAGAAGGAAGTAGGGATGGGGTCGCAGGTCCACACACAGCACTCCCGTTAAGGATTTGAGGTCCTGGGTTCATTTCCCCGGCAGGGCAAAAATAAAAAAAATAAAAAAATATAAATGTAGAAAATCTGGTCTCATGTAGACAGAGTAAGGAGAGAAAATAGTGCTTTAAGACCTTAATAATCTTTTCAGAAATTTTCAGGTGTTTTTCTCTGATACTGCACTGGGGCGACATGAATTCTGGTTTCTTAAAGATTAGTCACATTAATCTTCATTGATCTACATTTTAAAAAATTTTTTATGGATCTGAAATCAAACTCCAGAACCTTGTGCATGCTGAGCAAGTGCTCTACCACTGAGCTGCTCGTCTCTTGAATTTTCTTTTTTCACGTGTGTGTTGGTAGGGTTGAGGCAGAATGTCGCTGTGTAGCATAGGCCAGCCTCAAGCTCATGGCAATCCTCCTGCCTCAGCTTCCCAAGTGCTGGTATAGGCATGCACTACCATGCCTGGCCCTCCCTTGCAATTCACACAGCTTCCTGTCATGTGATAAAATGCCTGAGAAAATCAATTGAAAAGGAAGGAAGGTTTATTTGGGTTCCTGGCTTCAGAAGTTTAAGTCCATGGCAGGCTGGTGCCATTGTGCCTGGGGCTGGGATGAGGTGGAAGAGAGGAAAGAGAGAAAGCAAGGACAAAATATCCTCCCCGAAGGTGCACTTGCAAGGACCTGCTTCCTCCCACCAGGCTGCGGGTGTAGCTTAATGGTACAGCACTCGCCTGGTGTGTTTGAGACTGTGAGTTCAATCCGCAGCACCACATCCATCCATCTGTCCATCATCCATCCAGATACAAATAGCTGGGCCAGGAGTTCAAGGCCAGCCTGGGCTACACAGTGAGCTCCAGACCAGCCTAGAATGGGTGGCAAGAGCCTGTCAAAAAGAATTGTTGGCTGGGTGTGGTGGGGTACACCTGTAATGCTTGCACTCAGGAGGCTGAGGCAGGAGGATCTGTGTGAGTTTCAGGTCAGCCTGGGCTACACAGTGAGCCCAAGGCCAGCCTGAACTACCTAGCAAGACCCTGTCTTAAAAAACCAAAAAAACAAAACAAAACAATTTGAGTACCAAATTGAGTTTCAAAGTTGAGTACCAAGATATGACTGTACTGTAATCACAGCACTTAGGAGCCTGGGGCGGGGTGGTCATGAGTTCAAGGGCGCCCTGACCTAGATAGTAAGACTATCTCAAAAAACACAAAAACAATCCCGGCATGGTGGCACATGCCTATAATCCCAGCACTCTGGAAGCCTGAGGCAGGAGGATCAGCAGGAGTCTGAGGCCAGCCTGGGGTACATAGCAAAACCTTGTCTCAAAAAAATTTTTTATATTGTTGAGTGGAGGGAATGCTAACTCTTAATTAGTTATAATGTCAGATGTCACTGGGTGTGGGTGAATTTTGTAAGCACCAGACACTGTTCTTGGTGATTTACAAGTATAAGCTCATTTAATTCTCACAAAACCCCTGCAAGGTAGGTTTGGTTATTATTCTCATTTTGTAGATGAGGACGCTGGAGCACAGAGTCTGGGTACTCGCCTAAGGCCACACAGCAAGGAGGGAGCTGGAGGAGGGCTTGATACTGTAGGGCTCTGGGCCCCTTGGTCTTGTTTTGCTTTGTTTTTTTGGTGCTGTGGGTGGAGCCCCGGGCCTCGTGTGGTAGGTTCCACCACCATGGAGCTGCACTGGGTCCTGACCTGGGCAGGTGCATTTCCCTCCCCAGCTCCTCCCACCCCTACTTCCTGACTATGGGGTGAGAGCGCTCCTCTGCCACACCCTTCCATCAGCCATTTCTGTTTGAGCTGGCTGACCCTGGACTGAACCCTCTGTAACCGAGAGCTAAAATAAACCCCGCCTCCTTTAAGCTGCAGATCTTGGGTATGATGTCCTAGTGCCAGGCAAACTGCCTAAAACAGCAGCCATTCCTACACAGACATGGTGGTGCACAACTATAATCCCGGCATTCGGGAGGCTGAGGCAGGAAGATTTTAAATTTGAATCCAGTCTGGGAAACGTAGCAGACACTGTCTGAAAATTTAAAAAAAAAAGCCTGGGGATGTTGCTCAGTGATAGATCACTTGCCTCGCATGGGGGAGGCCCTCTGTTCAATCCCTATTACTGCAAATACCATAAACCAACCGGTTTCTTCCGCTCTGTGGCAAGGTCTCCTCCACATGGGACCGGGTCTGGGTGGAGCCGAATGGAGAGTGTGGGAATGAACCACACCGCTAGGTGGCGCCACAGGGCCACAGACGCGCACCCCGCGCCGGTGCTTCCCGGAGAGAAGCCAAGCGTGTCAAGGGCGCGAGTACTTTGAAGCCGTCCTCTGATGGATCCCATTAAATGTAGACGCTGTAATTCTAGATTTAAAGCCTGACCTACTTAAACTCCGAGAAGTGACTTCTGAGTGCCTCTTTCAGTAAACCGATCGCTGCCTTTTCTAAACGCGCGGATGGTTTTCTTCTCCAGTGGGGTGACCCACTTCCTACTGGCTGTGCTCCGTGGAGCCCTCCTTTCAAGTGGGTCTTTTATTGGCTTCCGTGGTTTGTGCTCGGGGCAGGGCAGGGCAGGGCAGGACAGGGCAGGAGACGGTGGAGGTTGGGGAGCAGCCAGGTGGCGTGGACGTCTGTGTGGCGCTGAGATCTGTCCTTCCTGTGGGAAGGAGAGGCAGTGTTTCAGGGTTTTGTATGAGATGTGATTTTAAAAATTCGGCAAACGCCTTAAATGTCAAGCATTCATTGCTGTGAGCCGGGCACATTGCCACAGATCCCCCAGATGCTCCCGCTTGCTTCGGACGGGTCTGCCCATCCTCCCTGCCGCCTTCTGCAGCAGCGCTGGGGTCCTCCTTCCTGAGGCTGTGTCGTGGCTGCCTTGATGTCCTGAATCGATTCCAACTGTTGACCTTTCATGGTTATTTTCACTTTGGGGACGAGCCTGCAGTTGCCCAGTGCCAGACCTGGTGACTGAGGATCCGACACACCCCGTAGTGTTTGGGGAGCCTGCCTTTCTGTCAGGGGGACTTGGTAGCAGCAGTCACAGCATTTTTGAACGCACTTCAAAAAGACGGTCATGAAAGAGGACTTTCAAAACTACTCCAGAAAGTGGAGAAACACTGAGGGAAGTGTGTTCAAAGTGCAGGCGAGGCTTTGGAGGGGGCTCACGGCAATGTGTCTTTTAAATGTCAACACACACTGTGTTTTGTTTTCTGAGACAGGGTCTCGCTATGCAATTCAGGTGGCCTTGAACTCACAGCAGTCCTCCGGCCTCAGCCTCCTGAGTGCTGGGATTACAGGTGTGTGCCACCACACCCGGAAACACACTGGAGCATTTGGTCGGCACTTGGCTACACGCTTAGGCCTTGTCCCCTCAACTCTGGATGGAAGGCGTAATTGCTGAGTGCGCATCGTCTCCAAAGAGGAAACACAGGGCAGCTAAACCGTTAATTCGGAAAGAGATGGATGGACGAGCCGCGTGGACAAGGGTCAGGCCCTGTCTCCTGCCGCATCCTGTGCCTGGCACCGGCAGATGTGGCAGGCCCTGGCCATGCCCACCTCCTCCTCTCCTGTGAGTCGCAGGTTCCTCTTGGGCTGAGGTCATCCGAGTCCCTTTTCAACCCAAACCTGCCGCCCAGGACCTCAGTGTGGCAAAGCCCATTCCACACCAGGCTCTGTGCCACGCAGTTTGGGGCATCAGCTGCTCACTCCTATGACTACCCCACGGGCAGGGGCTCCCCACTTTTCCCTGAGGGAACCAAGATGCAGATGGCTTGGAGATACTCTCAGGCCTCACAGCCTGGGTGAGGGGATTATTGCTCTTAGTCCTGCCCTGTGCCACCCCTCTCTCTAGTGGCCATTCCTCAGCTGTCCCCAACACTCTGCTGACTCTGCCACCCTGCTGAGGCTCCCCACACGGTGGCTGTCATGAGGCATCGGAGGCTGGCCAGCCAGATGTGACTCTGTGTACTCAGAGGTCCTGCTGAGGCGGCGGCTGAGAGCCCAGGGCGATGGGCTCTGCACCCACTGCGAGCCTGCTGGGGCTGGGGGCTGGGCCAGGCCCCCTAGGCTGTGCACTGGAGATGGACTGTTCCATTTAGATCAGGTGTGCTCACTGGCAGAGCTTTGGGGAGGTGACTGCATCGTGGTGTGTGCCACCACGCCCAGCTGGACCTCTCCTAAACTGTGGGTGTCAGGTTCTGTGCCCTGGTGACCAGAAAGTAACCAAGGCCTGGGTGGTGGGCATCGCTGTGAGGTGCCCCCTGCTCAGCTGGCTTTTGCATGGCTTCACAGGGACCATCTCTTGAGCTTGCACAGCCGTTTTCTGCTTCAGGGGAGAGAGCACACTTGCCCACCCCGCAGGAGGCCCTGTGCTCCACCCCTCGCACAGTAGAAATGAACTGAGAAAATGGACTTGTGTTGTCTGGAGCTATGCATGATGGCCGGTGTGTGGGGGGCCCTCGCTGATCCCACCCTGTGCCTTCCCAGTCCCCTAGCACCGCATTCCGGGCCTGTGGCGGCCCTGGGCACAGAGAGGCAGCTGACCCGCCATGTGGGTGCCAAAGCCTTGACAGGAATGTGGGAGCCTGGCTGGCGGCTTCGCTGCGCTGGAAACCTCAAGGCAGAAAGTGGTCATCACCCTGCTTCCCAGATGCTGCATTGGTTTCTAAAAGCTCTAATGGAAACAGAAAAATATATCAAATGTGTATAGTGTAAAAAAATTGTAAGCCTGTACACTGTTACCCAGGTCACAGAGGGAAGATTAACTCTCCGCCTAGTGACCCCTGCCAATTCCTGTCCTCCACTGAGGGTCCCACCATTCTGTCTTCAGTGACAATTATCTCAATTTTTTTTATTTTTTTTTTTAGCCATGGTCTTACTATGTAGGCTGGCTTGAGACTTGAGAGCCTTCTAGCCTTGCTTTGGGAGCCTCCCGAGTGCCGGGGTTACAGGCATGTGCCACCCCACCCCAGCTCCCAGCCTTTTAAATTTCACTTTGAAACAGGACTCACTGAATTGTTTGAGTTGGTTTTAAAACTGCAATCCTCCTGCCTCAGCCTCTGAAGTGGTTCAGATTTCAGATGTGCCTTATCCTGCCTAGCTCCTTGTTACCACTTATGTTTTCCCCCCCCCCGCAGACTTTGGGATCATTATGTGGGTGGTGTGGTACTCTTCCTATTCCTCAATATTGTGAGCCTTCCCTGCCCTAATTCAAGTGTACTGCTTTTCTGGGCTGTTTGGTGCTTCCTAGAGGAGCACACTACGCCACTAATCATCTTTTGGGTTCCTGACAATGCGGTGGGATCCTGTCTTGGGATTTGGGGCGGCGATCTTGGGCAGAGACAGCTATAGTTCCCAGTCAGTCACATGACTGAGAGGGTAAACAGTTGGTAACCTGCAGGCTACTGTGTGGCCACATTGCACAATGCCTCATGGGACAGCCACCATACTGCTGTATCACAGGCTTTGCATTAGATGGTTTGCACAACTTCAGGCAGGTGTTCTCAGACTGCATCAGGTGGGTGGGTGGAGCTATCGTGTTCAGCAGGGTAAATCCACTGAATACATTTTCCATCTTGCTATGGGTTTAATGAGATGTAACCCTGTCCGAAGTTGAGGACCATCTGTATCTTTCTTTTTTTTTTTTTTTTTTGACAGGGTCTTGCTCTTTAGTGCAGGTGGGCTTTAACTCACTTATGTAGCCCAGGCTGGCCTCCACTGAACTCATGGTGCTCCTCTTGGCTCAGCCTCCCAAGTGCTAGATTTACAGGGATGTATCCCCATGCCTGGAGACTGTCTATATCCTGATTAAATAATTTATAATAGAGCTATTGAGTTCCCATGATGTGTCCCTGGAGCCTGGAATACACACAGCAGTGACCAGCATAATAAAAAACATTCCCATAGATTCTACCTGGAGGAGGCACAATAAACAGATGAGCGAATCACTTGCTAAATGGCCTAAGTGCCAAGGAGAAAAGTATACCTGGAAGGCAGGGAGTACGGGATGGGGACTGTCACTGAGAGAACCCAGGGAAGGTGGGTTGCCCATCTCAGTGGTCCAGGGGAGGAAGGAGGTGATTGCTTAAGCCCAGGCTTGCTGGGGTGGCCAGCATGGCTGGAGGCAGTGGAGTCACCGGGTGGGCATGCATGCAGCAGATTTTCAAGTTCCACAGTGAGGAGTGGTCAGAGCGTAGGTTTATTCCCCGTGTGGAACCTGCAGCACTTGCAGATGATCTGGACCTGGGATGTGAGACAGAGGCGTCAGGGACGCCTCCTGGGTGCTGAGCTTGTGCAAGTGCAAAGAAGGAATTTCAGAGATCGGGCGACCCTGGAGCAGAAGCAGCACCAAGGGAGGCTGGGGACCAGCTGAGCACGCGGAGCCTACACAGCACCGTGGGAGCCGGCGTGGGCAAACTTGTGGATCTGGAACTCAGGTGAGGCCCCAGCTCCACGCAGTGTAGATGGGAATTAAAGCATGAGATGGGCAAGGCAGGCTTGCACAGGCTTCTAGGCCTGGGGGGTCAGAGGGCAGGTGCAGCTGAGCAGGGGAGTACAGTGGGGGGGGGTATCCCCAGAAGCTGGGGGAAGCATTTGCTAAAGATAGGGCTGCCTGTTTAGCAGCCAGATCCAGGCAGATGACTTCTGACAAGAGATTACTGGGTTTAGCAACTCAGGATTACTGGGGTTCAGCAACCCACAAGGAATCAGCCAAGTGGAGTGGCTCAAACAGACACCAAGATGGAATGGGAAGAAGTCAGGGTTGCTTGGGACAAGTAGGTCCTGCGTTTCACTCAGTGAAGGACAGAAATGGCAGGAAAGCGATCCTGGCAGATGACCAATATTGGGGTAGAAATAACTCAGGGAGGGGACCCCACTGCTACCCTTGAAAGCAGTGCAGTGTCAGTCATCTGGGGTGCCCTTTTCTCTCTGTGCAGTCAGATCCGGGCAGCAGGCAGGGGCTGTTATCTTCCCTGAGCCCCTGGCGGCTGTGGGCAGTACAGGAAGCCTGGACAAGCTCTCTGGGCAAAGGCCAGCTGTGCCCTCTCCACCAAAGCACAGGGGCTGTTCTGATCTCTTTTGCCCTCCTCTAGAAGAGATGAGACTTTTTAACCCCAAAGCACTCGGGCCATCCCTCTCTCTGGTCTGGGAATCTCTTTTGGGCAGAGTGTGGATTGGGTTAAACTTCTCCGTCACTAATCAGCCTTCCAGAGACTGAGCTTCTGAAGCCTTCTTGTGGGGGCTGTGCCACCCAGCACTCTCACCTGGATAAGCAAATCTTTACAAAGGACAAGGTCTCAGTACATGTCCACTGCTTTGCATGTCCAGTCTAAGCAAATGCTTGTTACTTTGCATTTATAGATCAGTGCAGGGAAAAAACAAAGGAGAAAAAAAATGCCCTATTTTTTTTGGTAAGGGGTGGTGTTCAAGACAGGCCCTCATTCTGTAGTTCAGGCTGGCCTTGAACTCACTAGGATTCTCCTGCCTCAGCCTCCTGAGGTCCTGAACATTCAGCACCTTTCAACTCTCACAAAAGCCTGGGAGGTGTTATCACCCCATTAATTGAATTATGAAACTTAGATAAGGAAAGTGCCCTGTCTTATCTCCAAAGCTGCTTACTGCCTCCATTACAGGGAAGTAGGAATGTTTACACTGGCTGATGACCCTCAATGCTTGGTTCACCTTAATTGACTTTTTTTTTGGCTTCGGCCTGCAATGCAAGCGCTCTGTTCTACCAGAGCTCCTACAACCGACTTCTTGGCACAGTAATAATCTTGAAGTCCCAGGACCCCTGATCCGGGCCATTTGCCGTGCTGGGGGTGGGGCGGGGCTGCAGAGCTCGCCTGTGGGCTCCTCCTTCAGCGTACCTGGCTGAGCAGCACCCGGTTGTTCAAAATGCACCGGGAACTTGAGTTCAGTGCATTTTAATTTCTCACCTCTCGTGCAAATTCACGTTCCCTGCATAAAGTCCACGGTAAAGGAAAACGCGCAGCAAACACGGGCTCTCCGTACGCCCGCACCCGGGGGTTCTGTCCCCGGCGGACCCCGAGGTGCGCCCTCCCGGCCTCCGTTCCCTAACCCGCCGCCCGCCCCGCTGACCTCACGCGGCCCGAGCCCCGCGGACAGCGAATCGCCGCGCGGACGCCGGCAACGCCCCGCGCACTTGCCCGGGCGCCGCGGAGGGAGCGCCCGCACTCGCGGGCTCTGCGACCCCGCAGGCGACCGGCCGCCGCTCTGCGGCCTGCGGGAGGGTGGCCGCCACTCGCGCGTCTGGCCCTCGCCGGCACCGCGCAACCGCCGCCGAACCTTCTGGAAGCGGCGCCCCGCAGGCGCCCCCGGAACTGCCGGCCCGCGCCGGCGCCAGAAGCCTTGGCGGACAGGGGGGCGGGGTCCGATGGGGGGCGGGGCCAGCGCGGGGCGGCCGCGAGCGATTCGCCCCCGGCGCGTAGGCCCCGCCTCGCCGGCACTATGGCTCCGCCTCCACCCTCCCCCTCCATGGCGCCGCCCGGGCTCATTCATTCTGCGCCGGGCCCGCTGGACACCTGCGTTCTGCTCTCTCCATCCCGGGCTGCCGCTGCCTCCGCCTCCGCCTCCGCCGCCAGCATGTCGGGCTCCGTCACCGAGACGCCGTCCGCCATCCAGATCTGCCGGTGAGACAGCGGCCCGCTCGGCGGTGGCGCCCCACCGCGGTCCGCGACCCTCGCCCGCCATCTCACCTCCCCGGGTGCCGCCCCCGTCCCACCCTACCACGCTGGGTGGGCAGTGGTCTCCTCTAGGCCTCCCGCACCACCGCCCTGGGCTACCCGCTCGCCCTCCCGCGACTCCGTTGCGCCTGGTGATGCTGCGGAACCGAGCGGCCCCTCGGCTCCTCCCACCGGCCTTCCGGCCGCATCCCAAGGGCGGTGGCCGCCGTCACAGGCCGTGCGGTGCAGGAAGCCGGGCGGAGACGGCGGCCGGCGTGCGCAGTCCCTGCGCCGGGCTGGGCTCATTCTTCCCCGCCCCCGGCCCAACGTCTCGGAGCCCAGCCCCCTGCGGGATCCCGGGCCCAGCTTTCAGCTGTGCAGAGATCCGAAGCCTCCAGAGGTGCAGGACAAGTGCCCGTGGGTGGGCGTGCCTGCTAAAGAGGGCCGCAAACCCACCTTTCCTTCAGTGCATCGTCTCGGGTGTGGGGGCGGGCGGACAGCAGGTGTTCAAAGAGAGGACAGATTATACTGGTTGTCTCACTCTGCTGCTCAGGAGAGAAACAGTGATCCAATGGGCCCGGAGGCATCTTACACAATAGAGGCAAAGGCTTGTTCCAGTGTCCCCACTGTACCATCCTTCCTCCAGCGGGTGCTGCTTAGACAGATGTTGGCCCCCAGAGGCAGCTGGAGATCGTGAGCGAGCTCATTTTCCCAAAGGAGGTGGAGAGGGCAGCTTCAAGGTTACTCTGCGTATTTTCCTGCAGAACCTGGGGCAGATGCAATCTGACATTAGTGTCTGAGCTAAATAAGGACCTGTAAAGCGCTGAGGGGCTGTGGCCTCTGGTAGGGTCTATCCCTGTCCCGCCTGATGGACCACCCACAGTGAGAATGGTAGGGTTGGCTTCTCACAGCTGGAGGCTGTGCATCACACTGACCTTGGGTCCAAGCTATCTGCCCTCGAGGCAAAGATTTCCTGTGAGTCTGAGTCTGCCTGGAAGGCTGGGGATACAGCAAGTGGGGCTAAACAGATGTCTTTGCTGCCAACTTGGCCTGGCAGGGGTCCTTTCCTGAGTCAAGGTCAGTTTGGATTGCTTCAGAGAGGGGAAATCTTTGGGGGAGCCCTGCTCTGTTTGATCGGTATTGCTTAGTCAAAGGTCCTGTCTGTGCTCACTGGAGCCCTGAAGGCAAAAGTAATAACTTTGGGATACTTACTGAGATAGACAGGCCTGGACTCAAGTCCTTGAAGCACTGGTTATGTATTGGGGTGGGGGTGGTGCATGTAGTTGCAGAGAGCGTTCACCTGTCTCTTCACACTTGCTTTGCCCAGGTTTCCTACCTTTGCCCCTCCTGCTGTATGGAGCAGAAATTTGAATAACTCACTAAAGTCATTCAGCTCCCAGACCCTTAGGGACAGCTCCTCCCATCCAGGTCGTCTAGTTCCAGATCCAATATTCTTTGCACTGCCTGTCAAATAAAACTATTGAGCTGGGTGTGATGCTGCAACCCGGTAACCCCAGTACTTGAGCTCAGGAGTTCAAGCCCAACTGAGGCCCTGTCTCAAAAAGAAAAGGGAAATCAACTTAAATCTCCCCTTGGGAGGCTTGGCTTTCATTTACTTTGTCAAGAAGATGACTAGCCAGCCTAGACCGACTGTTTTCAAGTAGTTTCCAACACTTGGGGATTTTTGTAGCATTTTAGACACTTCCATATATCCACAGATGTGTTTCCGGGTGCTCTTTCTTACTCACGGTGCCCACAGGGCTGCCTCTTGCCGTCCCTGAGTGACAGTTGCAGGGTGTCCCTAAGTGGCTGCTCTGGGCCGAGGGACCTGTGAGCAGGATGTCTGGTGCCATCACCCTGGTCACTTGGGCTGCGCCCAATACTAGAGAGTGGCCATGGCAGGGTGCAGAGCCCTTTAAGGACATGGGAGCTGATGCCCACGTTGAAAGAGGAGCCTCCTGACCTAGCACAGCCAGGCCATGAATTTAACAGGACTGAACTGGACACCCCCAAGGAGCACTACGGGGAACCTGGGGTGGAAAATTTGGGGGCCACCCTTCAGCAGGATAAGGATACTGAAGTCCCTACCACACCAGACAGGGTAGTCATGAAATGTCAGTTGGAAGCTGTAAAAGGAGGGTATGGCTTTATTTGTTTAGTTTTTTTTCAAGACAAGGTCTCACTGTGTAGCCCAGGCTGGCTTCAAACTTGGGGTTATCCTCCTGCCTCTGCCTCCTGAGTTCGGGATCACAGGTGTGCGCCATCACACCTGGCAGGTGGGGCTTTAAAGGCACATGTGGGCTGTGGCTTCAGGTAGCTGTGCAGGCCTGGCCCAGAGGGTTTGACTTGATTTCTGCTCCACTTCTTGGTGGCTGAGTGACCTGACTTCACTGCTGTACCTTCCTGCATTCCCGTTTCCTCACAGGTTGTCAAGAGTGTCTTGAGTGTAGCCAGCGTCTCAAAGGATGGCTGGCACATTGTGTATCAATGCAAGGTCTTTCTGCAAGTAGGACAGTGGCCCAGGAGGGCCAGCAGGCACCAGACCTGCTTCTTGTGAGTTGTGTGTGGCTTTAGTCATGCTCTGTGACCTCACTCAGGCCAGGTTTCTTCTGTGTAAACTGCAGACTGGGTGGAGCCTGCCTTAGGGTTATGGTGGGGATTGATACCTTTGGCCCAGTTCTGCCACTTACAGCTGTGAACTCACAAAGGAACACAGTGAGGACCAGCACCTTGGGCAGCCAGGCCATTGTGGGTCATTGTTCCTTTGTCTTTAGCCCAGAGAGATACAGTTGGCTGTCAGCTGTGCCAGTGGAGGAGGCCTGGGCACTTGATGGCCTGGCAGGCACGTGACCTCAGGACCTGTTGTGGGCCGCTTGTAGCCTTGCTTGCCCTGCTCTTTGATGCTGTGCTTCAAGCCAGTCCCAGGGAGTAGGGGTCATTTGTACCAGGAGGACCATGAGTGCCTTCAGCAGTGTCTGCAGCACATGCCAATAAGTACTCATTGTGTGGATGTGAATTTTAGTACGTTAAGGACTTAGAATTTTCTCTCTTGGGCTCTATCTTAAGCTTTACAATGGAATTCATGGAAACAGAATCTGGTTTAGGGAAGACACATTCATTTATGTTCTTGACAATAGCATGAGAAGGTGAAGGTGCCCAGTACCAGCTCCCTTCCCATGGGCTGCAGGGGGAACAGAGAGGGCCCTGGTGGAGGCACTGAGGACCTGTGGGAGGAGGCTTGTGTCCCTGACCTCCAGCTCCACCCTGCGGGGTGTGGCAGGCAGCCACTCAAAAACCAGGACTTTGCACCTGCAGCTGACCAGCTCCCTGGGTGCCTTCAAGCCTGAGGGTGCTCCCTGCAGGGACCCTCCTTGCTCTGTGGGTGGGGCTTCTTCAGGTGCCTGGTCTTGCCCTTGCACTTGTGGGTACTCCACCATCCTTGGGCTCCCCACCGGGGAGGTTTGTTGCAGATGCACTATGCCCGTAGATAAGTCTCCAATGGAAAGGCAGCAGAGCGCAGGTGTATTTTATTTTTTTGGTGGTACCGGGGATTGAGCTGGGGCAAGCAAAGCAAATGCTCTCCTCCTGAGTGGCATCACCATCCTTTTTACTTTTCATTTTGAGATAGGATCTTGCTAAATTCCCTGGACTGTCTTTGAACTCAGGGTGCTTCTTCCCCATTCTCTCTGGTATCTTTGAATATAGGTGTATGCTCACATGCCCAGCAAAATGCATATTTTATTCATGTGCATTGAACCCAGGACCTTTGCACTGAACTACATCCTCAGTCCACGCCATCCTTATTATTATTATATTATTATTTATTAAGTATATTGGTACATTTTAGGTATACATAGTGATCCCATTCATTATAGGGAATTTATAGCTTGATTCCTTTTTTTTTTTTTTTCCCATTCCCCTACTCCTGATTATTTTTTATTTGAGACAGGGTCTCATTAAGTTGTTGAGTTGCCCAACTTGCAGTCCTCCTGCCTCAGCCTCCCAGAGTTCTGGGTGGGATTACAGGTATGCACCACCATGCCCTGCAACTAAAGCAGCTACCTGCTTTAAATGTACTGCTCCCCTGTGTTGATAAACAACATGCACACCAGTGCGACGACCACCTGACCATGACACTAACTATCCTGTTACCCCTGATGTCCCCTCTGGTCTCTAGGCTGTCATCCCACCCCCCATACACACACTATTGGCCCCTGGCAGACGGATCTGCTCGCTGTTGCCACAGCTTTGCTCTTGCTGGAATTTTGCCGCGGTGCACTCACGGTGCAGTGCCTGTAACCCGTGAGCCTCCCGAGTGCAGGTCACCCGCCTCGCTGTGTGTGGTCCAGCTGCCTTCCATTCCCTCGACATGGCTACAGCTGGTTTATCTCTTCGTTTGGGCTCTCAGCTTTTCTTCGTGGCGAATCGAAATGTGAACCGACACTTCTTACTTGGTGCTATCCGAGGGGTTGTATTACATGTTTTAGCCAGGATTACTGCTTGGTGCTTGTATTTGTTTATTTAGAGATGGGCTCAGACTCCTGGGCTTTAAGGGATCCTCTTAACTCAGCCTCTCAAGTAGTTGGGACTAACAGGTGTGTGCCCCTCCCTGTACCTGGCATGTGTATTTTTTCTTTTTTTCTTCTTCTTTTTTTTTTTTGGAACGATGCGTCTGTCTTTTAGAAACAGTGCTGAAATGTTTCCGGGTGATGCCAGGCTGTGCTGTCTGCGATTGGCTGCAAAATGAGCTTGCATGTGGCCCTGGTTGGTGGGTGTGAGGAGCTGCGGGAGGGAGGGGACTCAGTCCCTCCTCCCTCTGCTCCTGTAGCCTTTGATGCTGTCCACAATACACAGTAAAAGGAAGGACCAGTTCCGGCAGGCAGGGGCCCCACCCTGCCCTGACCTGTGCATCCCCAGAAAGCCACCACTCCCTTCGCCCCGTGGCACCTGCCAGCTTCCTTTTCCTCCCTGCCGGACCGGGACTTCTGTACCATTTGGCGGCTTCCCAGGCCTGCTGACAGCCACGTGCTGCAGACTGGAGAGAAGCTGGGCAGAGGCAGCCAGGCCGAGATGAGTGGCTGGCTGGGCTAGGAGATGGGGCTGTGGGACTCTGGTCCTGTCCTTCCACACACAGGTGCTGTCCCGGCCTGGGCCTCCCCTCATTTATTGTGAAAGAGCCCACGCTGTGTGACTTCAGGCCGAGTCATGAATTCCTTATGTTACTGAGCACAGGAGGTCGGCCGCACAGCTCCCACATGGTTGGCGGAGGCCAGGCTCCCTGAGCAGGGCACTCACTGCCACCGACCTGGCTGGGGACCATCGGAGCCAGAGCCCAGCTTTCTTTTGCACCACCAGAGTGAACCGGGAAACTTCCAGCCCGCACACCGCAGGATGAAGCTGCTCGCCAGGGCTCTCCGTCTTGGGCCACTAGGCAGGCTGGCAGCCTCCGGGAGGCTTGGGGCAGGCCACGAGCTGGCAGGGCCTGCGGGAAGATGCTGGGCCTCCATCTGGACTTCTGGGACCAGCCCCAAGCTCTCGCTCGTCAGACCTTGTGTCATTGCCACGGGAAGGTAGGATGACGGGCAAAATTCTGTGGGTCCCTCCCATCCCAGCCCTCCCCAGGCCTTAGGCGGCAGGTTGGGAGGCTCTTGGAGCATGTGATGGCATGGTGGAGTTGACGCCCGCCCACCTTTTCTCCAGGGACCAGGCTGTGGGAAGCAGGGACTTTGAGTGTTTGAGGTGGCTTGGAGATCACAGCTGCCTGGGCACATGCAGTTGCCTGTGCTCTTTCTCCCGGGCAGGGGGGCCACATGTTCCAGCTCCCCAGGCTCTTTGCCCCATCCCAGGGACTGAGCCAAGCCACTGGGCCGGAGGTTGGTGCTGGGCCAGAGGGAGCTGTCCTTGCTGCAGGCTAATCTTTTCCAGTGTGTCACTGCTGCTGCGGTGCCCTTTGTCTCAAGCTTTGCAGACACTGTTGTCTTCTGGGCACGCCCATCCCCACCTCTGTACCAGCTATTTTGGGATGCAGTTTGCGCGTCATGCATCTCATCTGAGTGTCCAGCCTATGGCTCATGGAGCTGGGTGACCATCACTTGAATCGATTTTTTTGTTTTGTTTTGCTTTCTTTTTTGAGACAGGGTCTTGCTATGTATTCCAGGCTGAGCTTGAGTTCCCTATGTAGCCCAGGCTGGCCTTAAACTCAAGGCGCTCCTCTTGCCTCAGCCTCTGGATTGCTGGGATTGCAGGTGTGTGCCACCACACCCAGTTTGGGTTTGAATCAGTTCTGCAAGGGTGATGATAGGAAGATGAATGTCCTGGCACTGAGCTTTCTGAAACTCTGGGAATCCCCTGGAATCTCCAGGGTGACAAGAGTGTCTTTGTATGCTAATGGGACTGGTGACTGGTAGCTATTCCCCTCCATAGCTTCAAGCTAGGGCCTGGGCTCCAGGGGAAATGGAAGAAAGACCAGCAAGATTTGTTTTCTTTTTTGAGACAGGATTGAGCCAGGTGTGGGGTGCAGTGGTGCACCCCTGTGATCCTAGCACACTTGAGAGGCTGAGGCAGGAGGGTCACCAAGAATTGAAGGCCAGCCTAGGCTGCATAGTGAGTTCAAGGCCAGTCTGAGTCAAAAAACCAAAACCAAACAACAAACAAAAAAGGTTAAAAGGTTGGAACTTTCAAGCCTCTACAGGGCCCCAGGGAGGGTCTAGTTAGACTTAATCACCAGCGGCCAGTGATTTGATCAATTGCAAAATCTCCATAAAAACCCTTCCACTGGGAGATGGGGGTTCCAGGAGTGCCCCAGTTGGTGAGTCCGGGAGGTACCAGGTTGGGGCAGGCCTGGAGAGGGTGCAGAAGCCCTGCGCCCATCTCTTGTCCTTTGAGCCTCTTCTGATGCTCCTTGGCCTTGTTTATAATGAACCAGAAGTAGTGAGTAGGGAGCAGGGGAGCTTGGACCCTGGGGCTGAAGCAGACTCTGAAGTGGGGTGGTCCTGCTGGCCCGAAGCTCCCCCCTGGCCCATCTGCACCAACCTTTGGGGTCTTGCCAGCCTGGAACTCATTGTAGGGCTGGGGCATTGGAGGGGTGGCCTGGGAGCCGGAGCGCAGTCCCCTGCTGAGTGGCCCCTCCCACCGGCAGCTGGCAGCCTGTTGTGCCGGCCTTTTGGTGACGCAGGGTAGTGGGTGTGAGGAGTGGGATGTCCTTTGGCTTCATGTTCCTTTGATGAGTAATGACATCGTTCATCTTCTGTGCTCGTGACCCCTTGCACAGCTTTGTCTGTTTAGGGCCTTGGCCTACTTCTCCTTCCATTGACTTATTTGCTTTTTTAAAACTTAATTTTGGTGGTTCATGCCTGTAATCCCAGCACTTGGGAGGTTGAAGCAGGAGGATCGTTGTGAGGTTGAGACCACCATGGGCTACGTAGTGAGTTCAGGACCGGCCTGAACTGCATAGACACCCTGACTCAAAACAAAAAATTTTTTTTTTTGGTACCAGGGATTGAGCTCATGACCTTGTACTTGCCAAGCAGGCAATTATGCCGCCGAGCTAAATCTCCAGCCCTCCTCAATTTTTTATTGGTACACTTTTGATGTACATAGTGCTCACATTCATCATAGGGAATTTGTACCTGTATATAATATATCTTAATTCTTCCTTTTTTCCTCCATTCCCTCCCTTTATTAATTGAATTATGAGTTTATTAGTTGAATTATAAGAAGTTCTATTCTCATATACAGTTTTTTTCAATTAAATTTTGTCCCAGGTTTAAAAAAAATAATTGTATTAAATACACGTAAACCAAATTTACTGACTAAGCTGGGCCTACTGGTCCCATGCTTGTAATCCCAGCACACTGGGAGGCTGAGGTGGGAGGGTCACAAGTTCAAGCCGGGTCTGGCCAGCTTAGTTACTCTTACCTAATGAGACCCTATCTCAGAATTTAAAAATGAAAAATAGCCTGGGGTTGTCACTCAGTGTGAAGGTCCTGGATTAAATACCTAGTGTTACCCCTCCCCAATTAATTGATGTCACCGTTTTTGAGTGCAGAGCTCAGTGGTATTAAAAACGTATTTGGGGGGTGGGGTGGGGTATAGCTAGCTCAGTGGCAAAGCCCTCCCCTGGTCTGCTTGAGGCCCTAAGTTTGATCTCTCATGCTAGAAAACAAAACTGCGTTCATGCCTCGCATGGTGGCACCACCTGTAATCCCAGCACTTGGGAGGCTGGGTCAAGAGGATCCTTGCAAGTTTAAGGCCAGTCTGAGGTACAAGTGAGCTGAAGGCCAACCAGAACTGCATAGTGAGACTCTCTCAAAAAAACAAAAACAAAAAACAAAACAAAAGCACCCAAAACAAAACAGCCAACCAACCAAACAAAAAACCCCCCAAAAACTTCATTCATGGTGCTGCATAGCCGTAACCCCTGCGGGTCTGCAGAGTGCTTTTGTCTGGTGAATGGGTGACTACCTCCAGCCCCTGCCCCAGCCCCTGACAGCTGCCACTCTGCGTTTGCCCCTGTGAACTGACTTATCTGAGGGTCCTCAAGTAAGTGGAGTAACGCTGCCTTTGAGGGCAGAGATGCCCCTTAGCACAGTGTTCCTGAGCCCAGCCATACTGTGGGTGATGGCAGCATATCCTTTTCCGTGGCTGAGTAATAGTCCAGCGCGGTTTGCTGTTCCACCCTTCGGAGGAGGCCGTGTTGGTTGATTCCACGCTTCAGCTCGGCGGAAATGCTGCTGTAAATTTGGAAACCCAGTGGGGTATCTCTTTGGAGACCTCGTTTTCAGTCCCAGAAGTGGAACTGCTGGATCCTACGAAAATTCTGTGTTTAGTTTTCTGGGGAACACGTGCGCACTGCGCCATTTTACACCCCTGCCAGCGGTGCACGCGAGCTCTGGTTTGTGCACATACTCATCCACGCCTGTTATTGGGGGGCGGGGCTCCTGGGGATGGACCCGAGCTCTTGCGCAGGCGCAGTAAGGTCGGCCCCTGCCCTGCAGCGCCAGCCCCGGTGCTCAGCTCACGGATGGGAGCGTGGGAGTGGATGGGGTGAGGCGTTTCCTTGTGTTCTGGAGTTGCATTTCCGTAAGGGTTCCGGGGTTCCGCACCCTTCTGTGCGGTTATTGGTTGTGTTGGTATCATCTTTGAAGAAACGGCTCCTCCAAGCCTTTGCCCTGTTAGTCATTTTCTCCGGTACTGGGGGGTCGAGCCCAGGGCTTGGCACTGTGCTCTGGCTCCAGCGCTTTTGTTTGTTTTTTGACGAGGCCCGTTGAATTGCTGAACTACCGCTGGCTCTGAAATTGGGATCCTCCTGCCTTAGCCTCCCAGGGCGCTGGGATTACAGGCTGGCACCACCACACCCTGCTCTTTGTCCATTGAGTTTTCTATGTGTTTTGAGTACTGAACTCTACATCATTTGCAAATACCTTTTTCCCATTCTGTGGCTTGCATTTGTACTTTGCTGGCACTATTGATGCATATAATTTTTAAATTTTCATGAAATCCTTTTTTGTTTGTTTGTGTCTTTGAAGTCTTATCCAAGAATTCATGGCTATGGTACTTTTATCTTTTCTTGTGCAGGTTTTATAGCTGTGGGTCTTAAATTTAGAGGGGACGGAGAGGTGGAGGGAAGGAGGAAGGGGAATAGAAAGAGTGAGGATGTGGGGTGTCCATGCCCCAAGTCCCCATGGTGAATGCTGTCCTTGTGCACTACAGACGCCCACTAATCAGAGCTTTTAGAGCCTGGCATTTAGGCCTTAGTCCCTGCCCCCGCCCCAGGTCCTGGGATTGGGTCAAACTTGGCAGCTACCGCTGAGCTACAGCCCCAGCCCTTTTTTTTTCTTTGTTTGTCTTTTTGAGATAGAGTCTCACTATGCAGTTCAGGCTGGACTTGAGCTTACTTTGTAGCCCAGGCTGGTCTTGAACTCACAACAATCCTCCTGCCTCAGCCTCTCGAGTGCTGGGATTACAAGTGTGCGCCACCATGCCCGGCAGCCCCAGCCTTTTTAAAAAGACCTTGCACTTGTCAGGCAAGCGCTTATGCCACTGAGCTAAATCCCTGGCCTGGCCCCAGCCTTTTTTAAAGTTTTATTTTGACACAGAGTCTCCATAACTTGCCCAGGCTGGTCTTGAACTCGTGACCCTCCTCTCTCAGGCTCTGCAAAATGCCAGAGGTTCTGGTGTGCTGCCCTGCTGTTTGGTCACTGTGTCGCTGCGGGGTGGCTGAAGGAACCAGGACCTGCATGATGGACCTCAGCCTCCCTTGGTGACAGTGGACTCCACCGCACCTCATTCCGCAAGAGCCTGGCTGTGTTCGTGGCTGTGACGCCCCATGCTGCCGAGGCGGCCAGGCCCACCTATGGAGTCTCACTAGCTCTCACCATGTCTGTGCACCCACTACGCTTTTATGTGTGTTTTTACACATTTAATAGCACTTAGAAGAGGCTTAATTACAGAGTAGTGCAGGGCTCTGAAGAAACCGCCAAGCTGCCGGTGAGGCGGCTGGGCCACCCATTGTCACCGGGACAGTCCCACTGCTCTGTGCCTGTCCAGGGCTGGGGTCACAGGTGTCTGGTTTAGGCTGCTCCTTCAGGTGTGGGCTGGTGTCTGGGTGGTGTTGTAATTTGCAGTTCTCTGCTGCCTAAGATAAGAAGCATCATTTTGTGTACTTATTTGCTATATTTTCTTTCTTTCTTTCTTTCTTTCTTTCTTTCTTTCTTTCTTTCTTTCTTTCTTTCCTTCCTTCCTTCCTTCCTTCCTTCCTTCCTTCCTTCCTTCTTTAGGGTTTGTGTGCATGATTGGGCTTTTAACCCATGGCCTTTGCATTGAGCTACATCATCCCTAGTCCTATTTATTTATTTTGTATCTTGAGGCAGTGTCTCATTTAATTACCAAGGCTGCACTGGGGTTTGGGTTACTCCTGTCTCAGCCTCACAGAGTGCTGGGATCGCAGATGTGCATCACCACACCCAGCTTTGTCTGCTTCTTTTATGAGGGGTCCTCTCAGGCCTTTGACCAATTTTTGACTGGCTTGTTTGGTTTTTCTTTCTTTCTTTTTTTTTTCCTGTACTGAGAGTGGTACCCAGGCCTTTGCTCTAAGTGATCTCTCTTCCTACTACTACTACTACTACTACTACTACTACTACTGCTACCACTACTACTGTTATTGTTATTATTTTGAGACAGGGTCTCACTAAGTTGCTTAGTTTTCCAGGCAAGTTTTACTTGTGGTCTTCCTGCCTCAGCCTCCTCCGTAGCAGGGTTTGCAAGCATTCAAGTTGTGTGTGGCAGGAGCTGAAGTTGTCATTTCGGTGCCTCGGGCCGTGAGTGGCTATGGCTGTTGAAGATGAATGGGTGGGGGTGCCTGTGTTTCTCTGCGGTTCCCCTGAACCCTGACTCAGGGGCTGCCCTCCGCCAGCCGTGATCTGGGGACTCCCAGAGTCAGGAGTCCACTTCAGCCTCGGAGAGCTGTCACCTCTGTCAGTTGCCCTCCATTTCTAGGGAAGATGGGGTCCTCAGAGGACAGGGACTGGCTCAGGTTGAGTGGCAGGCGGGGTATGGCAGGGCCGCCACTAACACACTGGCCTCGCTGGCCCAGTTTGCTGTGGTGTTTCCCCTCCTGTGCGGTGGCACCTGCCAAGAGGCCCGACCTCTGTCTGTCACCCCCTCAGCTGTGTGGCCTCCAGCCCTGTACTCCGGAATTTCCCAGGCACAGCCCTTGGGCCTCTGCTGTGTGCCAGGGTGCGTTCCCGCCAGTCTTGCACAGGGCCAGCTGTGCAGGGCTCTTGCAACCCCCTAACTGGAGCCCCTGGGACCAAGGGGCCACCCTGTTCCACCTCTTCCTGGACTGTGGTATGGATGGGGACAGAGCCGGTGGCCAGAGTGCGTGGAGCATGCTGTCTCAGGCACAGGGCTCAGGGCTGGCCCTGGTGATCTTCCTGTGTCAGCTGACACCTGTAAAACTGGCCGGATTCCAGGAAGTGGCCTGGGGTCAGTGCTGCGAGTACAGACCCAAGGTGGTGGCCACGCACAGGCTCAGCGTTCTGTAAAAGCATCGTGGGCCGGAGTGGGAGGGATGTTTGCTTAAACCGCTTTATTGAGGTATAGCTTACATAGGAGCCCATTTTTATTGTCCTGCGGGGATGTGGTTTGGAAGCAGGCCCTTACTACATCGTTCAGGCTGGCCTCCAGCTTTAAATGATCTTCCTGCCTCAGCCTCCCAAGTACTGGGTTACACCGTGTGTCCCTAACTATACCTTTGAAGTGTGTAATTTGATCAGCCTTGATCTGTGTGTACAGCCACGAGGCCTTCTCTTCGATCGAGAGGACAAACCCGTCCAGTGCACGTGAGACCTCTGCCCATGGGCTGCAAGGCTGTGGACACACTCAGACCTGTCACCTTGTCTAGCCTGTGTCACTCAGCGTGATTCCTCAGATGTGTTGCTTCCCTTGCTGCTCCGACGTGTGGCCAAACTGCAACTGCTATGTGTGGTGCCTCCCGGGTCTCGGCTGTGCCGGGGCACATGGCTGCCGGCCTCCAGGGACTCGTGGTGGCTCCACAGCGCCTGTGAGCCATTATGGAGCTCAGGGCCGCGTCCATGTGGTGTGTGTTCAGCTGCTGAGAGAAATGGTCCCTGTGTGGCCGCTGGCACCTTCTTCCTGGTCTCACCCTTTCACATGTGTGTGCAGTGCCAGGTTTCCGTGTGCCCGAGATCACCTCCTGTCCAGAGGTGTCGGTATCTGCGTGCACGCACTGTCCACATGGTCTCGTTTGAGGGCCCCTGCGTGGGTGATGACTGAGGTGAGAGCCTCAGCGTCGGTTTTCTTACTGTTGTGACAGATTGAGATGAGGCTCCCTCTTCCTTAGGGACCCCTGGGTGGCTCTGGCAGCAGGAGTGTGGCCTCCGGGCCCGGGGACATGGGCACTGCCTTCCCTTAGCATCCTGTCTGCTGTGCACCTATGGCTGTGGGGTGTCTCTAGCTTCGGGTGCCTGCCTGCCATCTGTCCTTACTGTGGTTCCAGGCCCAGGTGCTCAGATGGGGTCCACAACCCTTGGGCAGGTGTGGGAGCAAAGGCAGAAGGGCTGCTGCGATCTTACCCTCCTCAGTGCCCAGATTTTTTTTTTCCCTTTTGGAACTGTAGATGGAACCCAAGGCCTTCACACCAAGCTGCATCCTCAGCAGCTATTTTATCTTTATTTTGAGACCAGGTCTCGCTAAATTGCTCAGTTTGCCCAGACAGGGCTGGAACTTGTGACCCTCCTGCCTCATCCTACTAAGTGCTGGGATTATAGATGTTTTTAAAACTGCAGAAAGTTTCCCCCAGTAAAACACACTCTAACCACAAGCTTGGGTGTGCTTTCGGGATGACCTCAGCCCCCAGTGCTCAGACCGCCCCAGCTCAGCTGGACTTGGGAGAAGGGGACCGTGTCCTCAGCTGGCGTCCTGAGGAGCTGGAGGACTCGGGTACGCAAGGTGGCTCTAAGAGAGGTGCCATGAGCTGTGGGCAGAGCTCTGTGTGTCACGGGGGCTCTCTCGTCCGGGTCGCTCCTCTCTGGGCCACATGGCAGTGACCTTGGCTCCCGGGACCTGACCTATCCCTGGGCATGGAGTGTGCCCTCCCTGCGAGTCAGGCCTGATGGCCGCTGCCTGCCTGTGGTCGAAGCACAGAAGCAGACACTGAGGAGGGGCATCCTGTGGTCATCCTGATGCCATCCTCGGGTCGCAGAAAGATGTTGTGAGTTCTGTAATCCCCAGGACGTCAGCAGTCAGCCTTCCCTCTCCTCCCTTCTCCTCTCCTCTTTGGAATTAAACCAACAGGCACTGTACCCCTGAGCTCCAGCCCCATCCTTTATTTTGTGGGCTCTCAGCCTCCTGAGTGCTGGGGTCACAGGTGCATGGCACTCCCGAGGCTGGACCTGCCCGTGCAGGTGGCTGCAGCCAGTGGCGTTGCCGTGGCCACGGAGGTCTGCCGTGCTGGGCAAGCCTGCGGTCGAGGGGAGCCAGCGTTGCTTGGGGAGGTGGCAATGCTGGCCTGAGGGGCGGGCTGAGTCCAGAGGACACAGTCCTGGGGACCCGAGTTCCATGTGGCCGCAACTCTGGGAGGGAGCAGCAGGGATGTGGGGTGCTGTGGTCATGCTGTGGCGGAGCTGGTCCCTTCGTGTCCCCGGGAAGGGAGTCGTGGAGGCCTGTCTCGGGGGAAAGGTCAAGCAGTGAGTTGGGGTGAGGGGATGGTGGAGGTGTTGGGGAGACCCGGCGCGTTTCCTGGGTGCCAGAGCTGTGGCCTCCAGGCCTGCAGCTCCGGGGTGCTCTGGTCGTGGAGCCCCCATCTGCAGGGGCCTGGGTGGTCCTGAGGGGAGTGGGTTGGCTGCTGCCCACCCTGCCTGCCAGGTGCCTGTGGTGTGGGGTCCCTGCCCTGCTTGGGCACCTGGCCGGGGGCAGCAGTACTGGGCGGGAACAGTGGTTTTTGCCCTCTCTCTTCTAGCACCTCTCAATCCTGGTCCTCAGGGTGCCTTAGCCTCTCCCCAGTGTGAAGCAGGTGCTGGGCAGAGCAGGGTCAGGAAGCGCAGGCCTGGCTGTGGCGTGGGCGTCCAGGAGGCCTCTGCCTAGGACGGGGGCACGGTGGGCAGCTGTGTGGTGGGAGGCCTGGTCCTCACTCCCCTCCAGGGCCATCTTGTGTGTGGCTGGGGGCCCTTCCGAAGCCCCTCTGCCTGGTTCTCTGGCAGGCAGTGTCCCTGAACAGGCAGTGTCTGGGCGGCCTGCTGTGCTATTCGAGGACAGCGGCCTCCTGGCCTGGCCAGCGCTTGTTAGTCTAGAATTTTCCTCCTCCCCCTTTGCAAACAGGTGAGAGGTTTTCGGGCAACAGCACCTGTGCTTTTAGTAATGGTTTACCTAGGCTTTTTATCGGAAGTCCTCCGGCCAGTGCTGGGGAGAAGCAGTGCGGGTAGCTGCTCATCTGAGCCCATTGGCCAGTGTGGCCCTGGTGCACCTATCTGTCTGTCTGGTGTCCAGGGCCACTCTGGCTGTGAGTGGGGCTGTGAAGGGAGGGGGAGGCAGGGCAGGTTCAGAGCAGGGAGCCTCAGTGGCAGTGGAGTCCCTGAGGGGTGGAGGGGATGGGCTTGCCAAGCCTGAGACCCCGAGACTCCGCTACACCCCGGTGTCCAGGCACATGGCCCTTGGGACCGGCTTGCTTCAGCAGGGTGCTGCTTCGACCTGGCGGTGCCCGTGACTGTCTCTCCTGTCTGTGTTTCAGGAACTCCGAGGCCCCTCAGCTGGGGAGGGTGAGGTGGTGCACCCTGCCCTGTGGGGACAGCAGAGCCAGGGGCCTCATAGAGGCCGCTGTGACGTGTCCCACCTCTGCCTTCCTGCCCTCCTGGTGCGCTGGCCAGAAGGGCTCATGGAATGACCTCAGTCGTACAGATTTATAAACAAGATTGCTATGACGACTGGCCTTGGGGGGACGCAGACTCTTCCTGTTTAGACGGGTGGCCCAGGAAGCCAGGAGGTGCCCTCCCACCATGCCTGGCCTGGTCCATGGGGAGCTGGCCCTGTCCTGTGTCCAGGGCTGACTTCCGGCCAGTGTGACGGGGAGGGGTGGGTAGTGGCGTGACGCTGGTTGCTGCTGTCTCTCCTCTTGCTTTGGACCTGAGCCCAGGCAGTCCCAGCTGTCATGCTGCCCAGCTGAGCGGTTAGAGCCATCACAGCTCTGTCACAGGGTCACTGTAGACAGATCTTGTGTCTTGTGTCTGGGGGACGCCTGCCTGGTAGGCTGGTGGGTTTCAGTGACCTGGTGGGTTCGGACTGGGCTCAGAGCACTCACTTACCTGTGTCCCCAGGGGTGTGGCAGCCACATTTCGTCCCAGCCTTGTCCCCACACCCACCTGGCCTCTGTCCTATGGTTCCCCCACTTTTCTGCCCCCAGCGCTCCTGGTCTTGGATTGTGGGTGCTGTGACCCTAGGGAAGAGTGAGCCTGGGGCTGGACCCTCATGGAGGACACACACCTGGCCACTGTAGGGCACTGCTCCCCGCAGAGCGAGGAGCTGACACTGTTCTGGCCCTTGAGGCTAGCCTAACACTTGCCTTGTGGCTTGAGGCCCTGACTTAGGTCCCCCAGCTCTCAGCTCTGCACCCCCAGGAGTGGCAGCCTCTGTCCCTCAGACACTGTCCACCAAGGCTGCTGCCCTTCAGGTGCCCAGTGTGTTCACAAGGCTGCCATCTGCAGTTCTGTGAGGGAGCGGGCGGTCTGTCCAGAAGCCTCTGTCGCGGTCTGTCCAGAAGCCTCTGTCCTGGCCCCATCCCAACCCTCTCCTCTGCAGTGTGGCTTTGGAGCTGTCTGCCAGCGGGGCCAGCATGGGCCTGTCCTATCCTGGCCTTTGTCTGTCCTGTAGACCTGGGTGTGTGTGGTGCCCCCACCTTCTATCTCGGTTATTTCCGCGTTCACTGGAACACAGGAAGCCAGGCCACCCCACCCTGGTTGCCATGGTTTCCACACAGCTGTAGTTTAACATCTAACTATGACATTTTCCAGGCAGAGTTACAAGTGCTGGCCACACTCCCAGTGGGCTATGTGGAATGGTTAGAGATCAGCACTCTGCCACCGCCCAGGTGGCTTCCCAGGTGCTTGGCATGAGCTGTGGGAGCTGTGCCATGGGCCCTGCGTGGGTCACTTGTGCCACACGCTGCTTTCTCTCTATGGGGAGCAGAGGCATTGGGCAGAGCCATGCTCTGACAAAGGACACAAAGCATTGCGTAAAATGACCAGAACTTATGCTCTCACCGTCTAGAGGCTGAAGACTGGAATCCAGGGCCTAGTGAGGCCTGCCCCTCTGAGGGCAGAGAGGAGGGGCCCTCCTGCTTCCCAGCTGCTGGGGCTTCTGGCCCTCCCTGGTGTTGCTTGGCTTGTAGATGCATCTGCCCAGTCTCTGCCCCTGGGGTTGCGTGGCCATCATTGGAACTTCCTGTTCTCACACGGACACTGTTTCCACCGTCTGTCCCGCCCCATCTTAACAGAATCTGGTTCCTGTAAGAGCGCATTCATAGGCACCAGCAGTTAGGACTTGAATTTACCCTTTTGGGGGACACAGTTCAGCCTGGGTTGTGAGCCCTGTGGGGTTCTGCCTGGGGTCTGTGCTCTAGGGTGCCATACTCTTCCTCAGTCTTTCCCCCGAGAGCTGCAGCTGCAGGTGCCCCTGGGATGGGTGCTGGCCGTCCGTGTGCACCAGGAGACAGCTGAAGGTCAAGCAGAGGGCTCGGGTTTCAAGCTGTGCTGGAAGTGTGGTGCAGGCTGTGTAAGTTAAAATCTGGATCTCACGGAGGCCCTGCCCAGTTGCTAGTGTCCTCTCTGGGGCAGCCAAGGTCTCCTGGGTCCCCTTGTCCTCTTTGTTTCACAGTTTGCTTTTATTCACCCAGCAACGCATTTCAGCAAGCCCTCGGCCGGCAGAGCAGTGCTCCATGTGTAGATTCCCTGCCCCTTGGTAGTGGGCACTGCCGAGCTGGGCAGCCTCCACACCCCGGGCAGTGTGGCATTGTGATTGGCCTTATGTGATGTGCACTGTGTGGCCTCCCCTGAGGGCATCTTCCTCTTACAGGTGGCGTGTTAGGGCCAGGCACACCTGTGCACTTAGGTCCTGTCAGTTTCACTGCCTTGTATGGCGATGGTCCCTTTTTTTCCTTTGATACCAGGGATTGAACTCACAACTTCATGCTTGCTGGGCAGGCGCTTACGCCGCTGAGCTAAATCCACACACAGCCCCTTTCTTCAGCTGTTGCTGGGGAGGGGCAGCATGGAGCCCTGCAGGGCAGTAGGGACGAGGGAGGAAAGTTGCATAGCCTCAAGGGTTCGGGGTCCCCTAATCTACAGACAGAAAGGCCCTGGAGCATCTGAGCCATGTCCCAGGGTCCTAGTTTAGGACCAGTCTCCTTTGGAGCAGCTAGGGGAGCAGTGAGTTTAGGGCCCAGGCCAAAAGCGGAAGATGCGGGTTCACCCCAGCAGCCACCTGAGCGTGTGATTTCCCCACCTCCTTGTCTTCCCTGGTGCCTCCATCCAGGATGGGATCAGACTCCATCCCCAGCCCCAAGGCCTAGTGTTACAGCTGGGGTCTCTGTTCTGCAGCCTGTCCCATCCTTGCTCCCGAGTAGCACTCGTCCTCCTCCTTGCAGTGTCCCTTCTGCTTGGAGTGACACTTTGTGCATTCACCCTCACTCCCAGCTCACCCTGTAGGACCTGCCAAGGCGACATTTCCTCTGGGAAGTTTCCTGGAGTCTGGGGGAGGCTGCTGTGCCATTCCTGAAGGTCCTTGTCACCAGCCTGCTGCCACACAAGGGAACGGTGCTGAGGGACATGGTGTCCCTGTGTGTGAGCCTCGGGCCCAGCCTGGCTGGGTTGTTCAGGGTTGACCAGACAGATGTGTGCTGGGGTGGAAGCAGCTGGGACGGGAAGGTGCCTTGTGGGGGAGTCAGCACCCGTTTCCTGGGGCCGCCTGGCGAGCTGAGGTGGCTGGGCAGGAGAGGCCACCCTGGGCGGACGCAGGATGGGCAGGATCGGGAGAAGAGAGTGGGTCAGGCTTGGTTCCAGCTTTACCCCTGGGCCTGGTCAGCCCTGGGCTGCTGCCTGAGCTGGCCTATGAGGTGACGGACCTGTCACTCAGGTGCCACCTGAATACTGGGAGATTTCATGTTGAACTTGGGGCTTCAGCTGCCCTTCACGGCCCGGGAATTTGACATCCTGGACTCCTCTTCCCAGAGTCACCCCCTACCTTGTCACCTTGCTGCACCCACATGCTCTGCCAGGGCTTCTCTTTTCCTTTGTGATTAGTAAAGAGGAACAGGAAATGCTTCTTGCACACACAACATTATTAGAACCAGGAAATGAAAGCTCAGACGGGGCCCACACTCTCCTGGGCCCCTTCTTTCTCCCACACCTGCCTGTCCAGAGATGGGGCCAGGGGAGGTGGGCAGTGAAGGGTTCCCTGGAGTGCAGGCTGTGACTGGGTGCTGAGCACAGGGGGGCATGGGCTAGGCTTTGGCTGTGTGGCTGGAGGTGGTGGCAGAGTCCTGGTGAGGAATGAGTCCCGATTCGGCTAAGCCGAGGCTGTGTTCCTGGGCGGCCAGTTGGCCTGGGGGATCAGGATGGTCCTCTGTGGAGAGCGACAGGGGCAGGGGGTGACAGGGTGGGAGTGGAGCAGCTACACAGGCTGGATTCCCTGAGCGGACTCCATGGGTTCAGTTCCAAGCACCAGGGTCCCCAGGGGAAGGCAGCAGGATACTGGCAGTGTGTGTTCCCTGGACCTGCTTGACACCAGGGCTGGAAGCCACCTGAGCAGGCCCTGGTTCCTGTGGCCACACTGGAGTCACTTGGCTGCGTGATGCGAGGGCAGGCGAAAGCGCCCAGGGGTGACTTTGGGTGTGGGCACTGGTGCAAACAGCTGTGGGTCACTTGCAGACATCAGTTCCACTTGCTGTTGGAGGTGTCCCCTGGCTCTTTCTTGGAGCTTCTGACCGGATCGGCCAAGGGCTGTAGCAGGGCTCACAGGACCAGGAGCGTTTGCAAGCTGCTGCTGGTACTGCTCTTCCCTTTCCTCTGGCTCGCTCACTTCCAGGCATGCAGGCGAGGCGGGGCTGCGTGATCGCCACTGCGCAGGCCGCCACTGCGCAGGCCGGGAACTAAGGAAGGAGTTTTAGCTGGTTGCCCTGGGAACCGGCTGGCAGGAGCTGAGCCAGGCCAGGCTGTGCTGAGAGCCCCACCTGCTGGGCCTCCTGGCCACTAAAGGAAGGGGGTTACTAGGCTCGGGGGTGCTGGTCTGGGATCCACATGGCCAGCAGGGTGGAGCAGGCAGGGCTGGACTCAAGCTGCATGTCACTGCTGACCACCTGTGCCCAGCCTGCGAGGGCAGTGACAGGAAAGGTACCAGGCTCGTGGGCTGCTGCGGGAGGAGTGCCAGGCGGGCTGGTTGGGATTCTGGGGAGTTAAGGGAACATTCCACACTGCTGGCACCCACAGCAGGACCAAGTCTCCTCCCTGGGGATGTGTGATGGCATCGCTGCTTCTCTTGGCCCCCCAGCCTGGGCCTGGGCCGCCCTCCCACCCCTTAGATATTCTCCACGCTGTGGGCAGGTGAGAGCCAGCCGTCCGCTGGTGACTTGAAGCTGTGACTTGTGTCCAGTTTTCAGAAGAGCTGTGGCCACCCAGCCCCCTGAGATGCCCACCAGGGCACGGTGGCCCTCAGATCGGTATTGGTGCCAGTGTCACAGTCTATATCTCATGTTCTTGCCTGTGAGCCTGTCATGTGGGCAAGTCTGGCCTGTGCTGTCGGGGACTGCAGGCCTCTGCTGGCTGGGGCAGGCTGGTGTCTGTGGCTCCAGGAGGAGGAAGCACCCTGGCCCTCTGTCCTACCCATGGACCGAGGGCCTCAGAACCCGTTTGTGGCCTGTCAGGGCAGTGCTTGGCCCTGGCGCCTGACCACCTCAGGAGGCCCTGGCTGTGGGGAGTTCTCCCTCCTCTGGGGTCCATGGACCCCTTTGGGGCCCTTCCGGTCCCCAGGGTCCCTGGGCACGGAAGCCTCTCCCAGAGGCCTCATCTCGGTTCTTCTTCCATCCGCCCTAGGATCATGCGACCAGATGACGCTAATGTGGCAGGCAACGTCCACGGCGGCACCATCCTGAAGATGATCGAGGAGGCCGGGGCCATCATCAGCACCCGGCACTGCAACAGCCAGAACGGGGTGAGTGTCAGGCCCTGGGAGAGAGCCGGAGTCTTCCCGTCCCTGCCCACCAGGCCTGGGCTTTTCCAGGCTCTGGCCCAGGGACCCCTGGCTGGGGCTTGGTGATGAGGGTTAGGAAACCCCAGAGACCAAGCAGCCTGCAGCTTCTAGGGCCTTGGTCTCACCTCCTGTCTCCTCCCCCTGCCCAGACTCTGGTGGCAGCCAGGGACGAGTGCTGTGGCTCTGTTCCTGCTTCTTCTTGACCCCGAAGTCCAGCAGTGTGGCTCACCATGGCTGCAGCTCTCAGCTGGGCCGGGCCCATGAAGTACAAGGTGGCCCTGCAGCCTGTCACCCTGCAGCCCCGCAGGACCGGCCACCCGGGCAGGGTGTGAGGAACGGGTCTGTTCTTGCACGGCAGCTGCATCACAGGGGCCGGTGCCATGGAGGGCCTTGGCCAGCGACCTGCTGTGCTGTCCTGGTCCCACCGTGGTCAGAGACTGGGGCCCGGAAGAGGCCCCGTTAACAGTGGTGGCCCTGTGGCTCGGAGGTGGCGAGGCGGCTGTGCCTGGGCTGGTATCAGTGCAGGTGCCTCTCTGCGTGGAGCTGAGCAGATGGTGCATTTCAGAGCCGAAGGTTTGTGGGAGCCTTGAGTGGCGCAAGTCTAGAGGCTCAATTTGTTTTTTAACAGAATGTGCATCTCTGTGCCACCTATAGGTAATTTTATTTTATTTAATTTATTTTTTTTTTGAGACGGGGTCTCATGCGGTTCAGGCAGGCCTTGGGCTCACTTTGTATCCCTGGCTGGTTTCGAACTTGCAACAATCCTCCTGCCTCAGCCTCCTGAGTGCTGGGATCACAGGTGTGTGCCACCACACCTGACTGGCAATTTTTGTAATGTCTTAAAGTTCTTGGCCGGCGTGGCAGTGCGTGCCTGTAGTTCTAGCACTCCGGGAGGCCAAAGGAGGGAAATTGCGAGTTCACGCCCAGTGTGGGTGCCTGAGTGACTTAGAGCGCCTCTAAACTTTTTTTTTTCCCCAAAGGTCTGGAGGTGTAGCTCAGTGGGAAAACTGGGTTCACCTCCTAGTACAGTTGTACTTTGGTTCATGAACTTAATTCTTTTCACGATTCTGGTTGCAGAATTCATTCTATGATGTGTAAGAAATTACGTTCGTGAATTGAGGTACCACTGTACTGCAAAAACAACCACACACACACACACACACACACCCCAAAATTCACTTGATCCATTATAATAATAACTGCTTTGGTGTCATATGATGGTTTGGGGTTTGGGTTTGGAGTTTGATTTTTTTTTTTTTTTTGGCAGCGCTGGGAGTGGAGCTCTGTTTCCTATGCATGCTGGGTAACCACTGTACCCCTGAGCTGCACCCCCAGCCCTGAGCAGCATTTTTTATGTCAGCATGGTAATGGTTTTGGGGGCCTGTGAACTGTGTTGGTTTAAGTCAGTAGGACTTCCTGACTTAAGCAGTGGGGTGCATGCTGACTATTCCCGGCCACGCCCCATTTTCCATGCTTTCCCTGTTCCCTGAGAGACCAATATTAAAATCGGGGCACCTTAATAACTCTGTATTGTCCTCTAAGTGTCCGGGTGAAAGGAGGAGCCACAGGTCCCTCACTTGAAGTCAGAAGCTGGAAATAATTAAGCTTAGGGAGGAAGACACTGGGAAGCCGAGACAAGCCACGTTAGGAGTCAGAGAAAGAGTTCTGTGAGCCCCGGAGTGCTGCTTTGGGGAACACACGAGTGACAGAAAGCCAAACAGCCTCCTTGCTGATTTGGAAAGTGTTTAATTTATTCTCTTCTATTTATGTATATTTGGGAGAAGGGTCTTACTATGTAGTTCAGTCTGGCCTTGAACTCCTTGCAGTCCTCGAGCTCAGCCTCCCGAGTGCTAGTATTAGAGGTGTGTACCATCACCCTCAACTCGCTGAGGGCTGTTGTTAGGGGCTAACGTGGCCGATGGCCTTTAGTGGAAGTCGCTGCTCACAGACCTTTCTGGAAGTCCTGGGCCCTGAAGGATTATGCCAATCCTGCTCTGCATGGGCTCTGCTAGTGGATGGCACATGTACTGACAGCGTGGGTGCTGTGTGAGGTCCACAGTGGAGAACCACAGCTCAGAGAAAAAGATCGCTTGCAAAATCTGGGCATGGTGGCATAGGTTCTGTAGTCCAAGGGGCTGAGGCAGAAGGATTCTTTAAGTTTATAATTTTGGCAACATACTAAGATCCTGTCTCAAAAATATTTGCTTCTTTTCTTTCCAAGCATGACTGCTCCTGTGGGTTAGGTATAAAATGGTCCCTAAAGCCTCGTATGTTTGCAGGGTGGTTGATCTACGGGGTGCTGTAGGCCACTTGCTGTTGGGAGGCGGGGTCAGGTGGGCAGAGCAGGTCACTAAGCATGCTTTGGAAGGGTCCAGCTCCTCTCTTCTCTCTCAGACCCTCTGGCCTGACTTGGGGCCAGGGGACTGTGGGCTGGTACTGCTGCCGACTGGGAGCAAGCACAGACCTCCCCTCCTTGATTCATTGGTGTCAGGTATTGTGTCTCAACTGTGAACAAGCGGCCAAGGCGGCTGCCCCCAGTAATGTCCTTGGTCACCACAGTGAGGTTATGAGTGTTGTTTGCACAGCTCCTAACACAAAACCCATCTTAACTGCCCATGGCTGAAGAAGTAATCTCAGCCTCCAAGTCTTACCATGTTGGAAAGGCATTTTGCGAGGCTGTGGTTCCCTCTGGGAGTGATTTCTCTGCTGGATCTGGGCAAAGGAGCCCAAAAATCTTTTGGAGAGGCTCCACATGGTAGATCCAGTAAGAACCTCCATGACTCACAGAGGTCTGGTGACAGCGACATCCACAAGCAGTTGGGAGAAGTTGACCAAAGCCACCTGGGTGGCCGGGAAGGCTCAAGGCTTCCATGGAAGGAGCTGCGGACATGGTGAAAACAGCAGGCGGATGAGGGTGAGGAGCGGGACCCAGACATGACCAGGTTGCTCACTCCTAGCCCTTGAATGGGTGAAGAGTTGCTCCTTGGAACAAGTGAGGCAGGCGGAATCCACTCTGGGGAACGTGCCACAGACACGTGAATGGCAGCGGAGGGTTAGGGCGTCACAGGTCTTAGGTCACTGCAGTACCTAAGAGGATCGTTTCCAGTTTCAGAGGCATTTGCTTTCTGTGGGCCAGACCGCTCCAGACCGCTTCGTGCTGCAGAGAAATTTATTCCTGAAGAAAGAGCCAGGCTGAGATTTTATCGGTGTCTGACGTTAAGAAATCGCCACTGTACACTGGGCACGATGGCACATGCCTGTGATCCCTGCCCTCTAGAGGCTAAGGCAGGAGGCTCACTGCACGTTCAAGACTAGCCTGGGGCTACATAGCGAGACCCTGTCTCAAAACACCAGAGAAAGAAAAAGGAAAAGAAATTGCCACCACCCTGCCAGCCTTCAGAAGCTGCCCCACCAGACCATCCATGGTGAAAAGACTGGCTCGCTGGAGGCTCAGACGATCAGTAGCAGATTTTAGCAGCAGTTTTTTTTAAATAAAGCATTCGTAATTAAGATCTACACATGTATTTTTTAGACCTGATGCTATTGCACACTTAACAGACTGTGATCTATGGCACATGTAACTGGTGTATGTGGGAGCTTGTGTGACTTTATTTGCCCTACTGGCTTCATTGCAGTGGCCTGGGGCTGTATGCGGGGGTGGGGGTGGGCTCTGAGGCTGGTGAGCCTAGCAATGTGGTCCCATAGCTCCACACTTACTAGGTGGCATCTTGTCACCCAGTCCTTGCAGGCTGGAGGTGACAGGATGTCCCCTGGGGTCTTTTTTTTTATGTTATGATTTTTTTTTTAATTTTAACGGGGGTAAAATTAAACAACAGAACAGAACGGGACATAAAAAAGCATAAATTTCAAAGCTAGACAACCACAGATTTTCACTATCTGTCATATTGTCTCATTTTCTTCCAAATGGTTGTCCATATCTTTCCATATGGAGAGTTCATACTAAATAACATAGCCAATCTTTTCACAAGATGTCCAGTTCATTGGCTCCCACTTGCTAAGCAGGGGGTGGGGGAGAGACATGGGATGGAGGACAGGACTACATGAGATGTTTGATTCTTAGCCTGCGCGCTAGCAGGCTCACAGCCGCCCCCCAGAGAGGAGAGGAGTTCCTTGTTCTCCCAGCACCCCAAGTCACCGCATGGTGCAGGTCCTGAGCTGCCAGGGTCTTTCTCCTGCGAGCTGCCGAAAGTCTCCCACACTCATCTACTATTTCTTTCTGATGAATTGACCATTACATTTCCAAAGTTCTGAAATGGCCAACACACCACAGAAAGAATTCTGTTTAGGCTCCTGTTTGAAACCAGCAGCTATAGCAATCTGCTGGCCTTGCTTCAGGACCACCTCTGGAGTCTTTATAAGAATGACGGCCTCACTGGGGATTTAGCTCAGTGGCATAAGCACCTGCCTGGCAAGAGCAAGGTCCTGCTGAGGCTGAGTTTGATCCCCCTACAAAAGAAAAAAAAAAAAAAAGAATGACGGCCTCATGCAGGGGGCTGCACTCACCCTCACGACTTAAATCACCTCCCAGAGCCCTTATTTCCTCATCCCGTTATGTTGGGGGTTAGGGTGTCAATACAGGAGTTCTGGGGACCCAGGCATTCAGCGCATGGCATGTGGGCCAGTGCCAGTTGTCCCCCCTGGCGTAGAAGGCTGTGCATGGAGACTGAGTCACACCGGGCACTGAGTGATGAGCAGGGGTGGTCGCTGGGGCCTCTGAGGGTGGTGGAGTGGGTCTGCCTGCCTGGCTTGGTCTTGGTAGTGGTTTTTGGAGTTTGGACTCTTTTGCAACCTGACGCATCAGAGAGCACCCTCTGGTGGCTGTGAGAGGACAGGCCTAAACCCATAGGTTGGAAGTCTAGTAGACCCTTTGGGAGAAGTCCCAGGTGGGCCTGGCCAGAGAGGATATGCCACTGGGATTCGAGAGCCCCAGGGCTACAGGGGGAGGAGGGCTTGGGAGACCTAGTGGGCACCAGTGCCATTGGTAAGTATAAAGCAGTTGCTGGTATTTGCAGAGAGCTGAGGTGCTTTTAGCACATGTAATTCTCAAGACACCCCTGGAGGTGTTGTGCATTGCTGTTCCCACTGTTCCACCACACAGAGGGGAAACTGAGCCATGGGAGGGGTGAGGCCCCCTAAAGTTGGAGGTGGGAGGCTTAGGCCAGCAGACTGCTGCTCAGGCCCTGCTGCTCCGTCCCCCGGGTTCTGACTGGCTGGAGGGGCATCTGGCTGGCGGAGGTCCTGGCTCAGGAGGGGCTGTGAGCTCCTTCAGCTTGGGATGGCTCCCCCGAGTCCTAGGTGGGAGTCCTTGGTGGCTGGATGTTGACTCCCTGGGAACTTCGCTGGCACCCTGGTGGGGCATTCATTAACCCTTCATTGTCTGTACTTACACAGAGAGGTTGTGTCGCTGTCCCTGGATGCAGAGCCAGCAGGCAGCAGAGCTGGAATTTGAACCCAGCCTCCAGGGCTGCTCTTCTGGGCTGTTTCCAAATTTGCTGGCCTGACCCTAGGTCCTGGCTCTGTCGGGAGCTTATTCTGGTCACCTGGGGAACACAGCAAAAAGTGTTTCTGGGGCAGATGCTGATCAGAGCCCTCACGGCTCCTTCCTGAGGTGGAAGCACCCAGAAGCTGGGAGTCACAGGATACTTGGGGGTAGTAGATACCTGTAGCCCTGAGGCTCCGACCGGGTATGGAATTTCTGGGTCACACTGACCTCTAATGGACGGGCTGGGCCAGCCCAGCACCCAGCTAGGTCTTGGGAAACAGCCACTCAATCACAGTGGAGCCACCCAGGGTCGAGCTGTGCCACCGGCACCTGTCCATGGCCGTCCCAGCAGCCCAGCCATGGCTCAGGCCTCCTCGAACCAAGCTGGAAAGATCGTCTTCCAGTGTCTGTGGTCAGGACACCAGGCTGACCACGCAGGACACCACGCAGGGCTACCACTCCTCTGTTTTCAGCCAGGGAGAATCTGGCTCCGGGCTCCTAAGTGGCCTTCACACCAGGCCTCCCACAACTCCAGGTGTCCTGTGCCAGGCCTGGGAGGCACCGATTGGGAGGCCCTGGGGACAGACAGTGCCAGAGGGACTCGGAATTCCTCCCAATGCTGATGGGGACCAGGGAGAGCCTGGTCCTGAGCCTTGTGTCCTCCCACCCTCCCCAGAGACCCTGGACCTGCCCAAGATGTGTCCGTGCCGCCTGCCCCTGGACTCCCTCTGTCCGTCCCTCAGGGTCTGCCTGCCTGGTCCCAGTTGCTCCCACCTCTGACACATCATTGCTCAGCGACCTTATCTGACTGTCTGTCCCCCCCAGCACATCTCCACCGGGTCCTCTGCGCCCTAACTCCAGGCAGGCAGGCCCCGTTCCTCATCGTCACCCCTGTCTGGTCCCCAGTGCTCAGCGATGGCTGCAGGTGCCAATGTATTAGGAGCAGGCTGCAAGGTGTAAGGCTACTTCCAATGACACACAGAAACGTGGATGTGACATGTGGTCTGGGTGTTGCTTTCCAGTAATGGCGCTGGCCTCGTGGTGCACTTTGTTTGCCAGCAGTGCCTGGAGGCCTTCCGGAGGTGACGCTGCCCGGAGTCATGGTACCTGCTCTGAGCAGCCCTTGCCTTTGCAGCTTGCTGCCAGTGGGTGGTGCCATTGCCACACTGCTGTGCTGTGCTGGGGCTGCCTCTGCTGCTCCTGCCTCCTGGGAGGGGCACCTGCCAGGCAGGTCTCAGCTTTGAGTGCCCATTCTAGAAGTTTCGTGGGCGTGCGGTTTCCTGCCCGGCCGAGACCAACTGTCTGCGTGATGATTGGGGCAGTGTGAGTGGGAGAGACCCACAAGGAGATCCAGGTCCCCACCAGGCTCCCGAGAGACAGGTTCTGGGTTTGGGACAGGCCCAGGGATGTAAGGTTGCCTGGGGAGGGGGCTCTTGGGCTGGGGGTCGAGCTGTGCATCAGAGCCCAGGTAGTAGTGGGCAGTTGGTGGGAAAGGCGTAGGGCACACACCACGGCTCAAGCTGGCTCCTGCCACCCTGTGACCCGGGGGCAGCTTGCCTCCTGCCTTGGCGCTTGTCAGAGGCTGTTGTGAAAATTCACTGAGAAGAGTGCAGAGCTGGGCAGCCCTCACAGACCACCCCTGCCCTCCTGTGCTGTCCAGGGGTAACCAGAAGGGACACACCCGCACCACCAACGTCCTGTGAGAGGCGATGGCTTCCGGCACACACTCGTCAGGTGCCAAACACTCCAGTGCAGAGCCAAGGTCTGTTATTGTACCTGTGTAATCTGACTGGCAAAGGTGAAAAATAAGTTGATTCTGCCAGGTATGGTGGTGCGTGCCTGTAATCACAGCAGTCTGGAGGCTGAAGCAAGAGGATCACAAGTTCAAGATCAGCCTGGGCAACTTTGGGACTATGTGAGAGCCTGCCTCAAATTAAAACGTAAAAAAGGGCTGGGTGTGTAGCTCAGTGAGATCCAGGATTCAGTCCCAGTACTGCAGGATGACTTGCGGTCCAGAAGCTGTGCGGGGCACGGTTGGCTGTTGAGAAGGACTGTGGGAACATGAGAATATTCATCCCTTGTACCTCGGGGTTACCCAAGACTGGAGGTTGTTTTTGAAAAGTAACAGTGGAGGTTGACTAGATCTTTAATAAGAGGGTTCCGGTCTCTTCATTCATTAAAAGTAACTGGGCAGAGTGGGAAGGTCAGGGGGTCTTTCCGGTGCTGCCGTGGACAGTTGGTGTCCCTCCAGGATTCCCATGTGAAATCCTGCCGCTCAGGATGACCTGCAAGGCGGAGCTGCAGAGGTGTCAGGGCAGGAGGGTGGAGCTCATGAAAAAGCGCAGTGCCCTTGTGATGCAAGACTCCAGAGTCCCCCGCTCAGGTCCCTCTGCAGGGGTAAAGGGAGAGAGGGGCTGGGGCGTGGTGGGCTGGCTGTTCTTGTACCTGGGAGCTACAGCGTGAGGTCTGAGGCCACATCTTAGCAGACACGTGGGAGTGGGTGGCTGGGGGACCAGGTGACTGTGGCCACACCTGGTGCTGCCCTGTGGAAAGATAAAACCTAACAAATAAACCAATGATGCCAAATAGCACAGTCCCAACAGGCGGATTATTTTTCCCACATTGCATGAGAAAGATCAGGCTGTAGAAGTGCATATTTAAGTTCAGCCCAGCGATATAACCCCAGGGTTCGATGCTAGCCAGCCTGAGTTCCATCCCCAGCACTACCCACACTGGCTGTGAAACAAGGACCCAGGCAAGCGAACAGATGAGCCATCGACACCCCTTCCCCAGGACAGGCCTGGGAAGATCTCAGCACAGCGCTGCTTCTCCCTGGAAGGAGACATGACGTCCTCCCCTCCTCTATCTCCTGCACCTGCCCTTGTGTCTCTTCCGCTGTTAGGAGGCAGTGCAGGCCTCGCCTCCAGCGCCGCAGCTCTGGCCCTGTGCGTTTGCATCTGGGACCCTGTTGTCAGCAACCTGCTTCGCTTTCACAGAGGGTATCTGAGTGACTTTCATGTAGCTGGGACAAGATACCCAATACCCACAGTCTCAAGGGGAGGGGTGTGTTCACTCTGGGCTTTAGTGCATAGGCAGCTGGCTCTCAGGTAGAAACAGGATGGCAGAGGGGCCTGGCAGAGGAGCAGGTGCTCTCGCCATGGGTGCCAGGAAACGGAGAGAAGGGAGGAACCGGGGCAGGATTCCTCCCAGGCTGTGTGGTGCTCATGTCCAGTTAGGCCCCCTTCCTACCGTGCTGAACTCATTGAGGGCAAGGCCACTGATGAGCACAGCACCCCGTGATCCCCTCCACTTCTGAACACACGTGGCTTTTGAGGGGCAGTGTAGATCTCACCTTTGTAAAGGTGGGTATCCACATCAGAGGCGGCTGCCTCGGGAGGGGCCTGACCGGGCAGGGCTCGCTGGGCTTATGGCGACTGGTCTTGCAGGAACGTTGTGTGGCTGCCCTGGCCCGGGTCGAGCGTACGGACTTCCTGTCACCCATGTGCATCGGCGAGGTGGCTCATGTCAGCGCGGAGATCACCTACACCTCGAAGCATTCTGTGGAAGTCCAGGTCAACGTGCTGTCTGAAGACATCCTCACAGGTAACTTCGGGCACTCCTCACCAAGCCGCCTGCCTGAGGCTGGCCGAGTGACAGCTGCCACAGTCAAGGTGATCACAGCCACCAGGGTGGCAGTGCCAGGGCTGCCAGCTGCCTGGGGTGCGGTGGGTGCAGCCTGGGGCTACCCACCCTCTGCCCGCTGCTGTCTCTGTCCAGTCCTTTCTGTGGCATGGAAGCCATGTCCTCAGCGGGGCCCACCACCTGCCCGTGGGAGGGCCACATGGTGGACACAGGTGGAAGCCAGGTCAGGCGGGAGCTGGTGTGCGAACCTCTGCTCGGGTTGTGCCTCTGCATTCCCCTCCGCTGCTGTAGCCATGGAAACCCTTCCTCCCCTGGGCTCCGCAGCAGAGCAGGGACCCTTCTCACACGTGCTGGTGCTGCTTTTTATAACCCAGCTGGAGCCGGGGCAGGCAGCCTGCCTAGCCCGCTCTGGCTGACTGACTGCCAGCTGCTGTCCCATGCCGAGCCGAGGCTTGGTAGTTCCCTTCCTTTCCTCCCGACCCTGGTCCTCAGCAGTGGCGGCTCTGCAGGCCTCGGGCTTGGGCTTGAGGCTGCCTAAGAGGGGCTCCAGCCTTCTTCCCCCGCAGGGCCCAGGGCACTGTGTCTTCTGGGACGTTCTAAAGACCTCGGCAGGGCTGGCAGTCAGGGCATGGGGGTCCATCCAGCCGAGCAGGCCTGGTTTCTGCAGGTTGTGGAGCCTCCAGCCTCAGGTGACCCTGAGGTGCTGCTGGTTGAGGGCTGTGGCACCGGAAGGGCCAGTTGTGCCCACCACAGCAGTGCAGGTGGCCCCCTTGCACCCTGGGGTGGCCCGAGCCTGCCTCTCTGGGCCAAGCTGTGACAGCCTTCTCCCCATGGCTCTGGCCACTGTCCGGTGCCCTCGGGCCTCTTGTGTGTCTGCAGCCTTCCTGCAGCCACGGCCTTTTCGTGCTGTGGAGTCTTGGGTCCCCGAGTTGGAGGGTGTCCTGTCCCCACTCCAGAGCCGCCCCGTGGGCCTCAGTCCACAGGAGCCCAAAAGGCAGCAGTGCCCAGTGTTGGGGCTTTGGGGTGCACAGAGGTTGCCTCAGGCTTCTGAGTGTGTCGGACCCTCCGTGCCCACAGCGAAATCCAGACACAGCGCAGGCCTTGACTTCTCCCTCCTCCTGATGGCCTCTGTGGCCCAGTGTCCATCCTGGCCTGCTCACTAGCAGATGAGTGGGACTGGCTGTGTCTTCAGGGTCCCCATACCCTGACGATGGCTGTGGTGCTCCTATCTATGATCCCAGCACTCAAGGAGGCTGAGACAGGAAGATCGAAGTTCCAGCCCAGCTTGAGTAACTTAGACCTTGTCTTGAAACAAATTTTAAAAACATTTAGCTAGCTGAGCCAGAAGGCCCTGGGTCCACTCCTGCCTCCCCCCACCCCGCCTGCAAAGGCTCCTTCACTGTTGGGGGTCAGAGAGGACGCTGGGCATGGCCCATCCAGTGGGTGAGGAAACGGTGTGGAGGAGGCAGGGTTCAGCTTCTCCTCCCTCCATCCCAAGCTGAGCCCCCCAGCGGGCCCCTCTCCAGAGCCTGCTGAGAGGCCTGGGCTCCCCGCCTCTTACTCTGTAGTCTGGGGTTCCGGCTTCTCCCAGGCCGCTTCCACGTATTTCTCTCCGCAGCCTCTGTCCTTACCTCTGGTGTGTGGTATCCCGGTGCTGTCCCGCAAACCTGCCTCTGCCCTCGTGTGCCTCCATCTGCCCGGGGCTCCCCTGGAAGGGGGTGGTGAGGCCTGGCCCCAGGCACCGCTCTGAGCACACACAGCACCCCTGAGACCCGAGGCACACTGGCTGGAGATGAGAGAACGCGGACGGGGCAGGCTTGTGACACAGTCATTGTGGCACGGCCTTTCTCCCTGCAGGAGGCAGCGGCCCCTCCTGCACGGCCCTAAGCAGGGTGGTTGCCAGGTAGCCGAGTGGGCGCAGGCCAGGCGCCCAGGCAGAGCTGGCTGGGGTGCCCCCCTCCTGCTCCTTCTCTTGCTTCTTGACCTGTCACAACCTTACGCTGCTAACAGGAAGCGACACTGCCATCGCTGCGCAGCGTAGCTGGGGGCTGCAGAGTGGCACAGTGATGGCAGGGCCGCAGATCTGGCGGTGGTGCTGTGAAGCGATGCCGAACGTGCAATTAGCATGTTTGCTGCCTCCTGCTCTGCATGTTCATTTAGGTCTGGCGAGCCGCTTGGGTTTCCATGGAAACCTGCTCAGCAGCCTGGCTCGAGCTGAGTCCAACAGGAAATCTTTATTCCCAAAAGCAAGCTGTCAGATTCACTCTGAGTCAAAGCGCGGTGGAAATATTTTCCCATCGTGTCTGCCTGCCGTCCACAGGGTACGGCGGAGGGGTGGAGGCAGGGGTGGCTCTAGGCCTCTCTTTGGTGGACACCCCCACCTGGCTTGCATCCTGGGGCAGTGTCCAGCAGGAACCTCAGGGAATCTCAGGGATACCTGGGTCCCCACAGGGAGGAAGGTTAGAGACACCTGCTGGGCAACCACCTCCTTGGCGCTTGGGGAAGGCGCCCCCCTGCTCCCTGCTGCCATTGCCCTCGTCTGTCGTTTCCTGCAGTGGCATGACTCTGCTTTACACAGACTCTTCTAGGTTGCCACCTTTATAGCTGTCCTTGCAAATATTCTGAAATGACTGGGCCCTGGGAAGCCTGGGTCTGTATTCAGAATAGCAGAGTTACTGTGTGACCCCAGTAAACCCTTTGACCTCTCTGGGCTTCTCCAGTGTCAGTGACCATGGACCAATCAACTCTGGATCCAGAGAACCTCTCTGCCCTGCTCGGTGCCCTAAGGCGTCCACAGGCCACAGACCAGCTGTGGGAGGCATTGGGTTGAGCTTCGAGTGGGCTGGTGTCGAGCCCGGGGTCAGGTGTAGGGGTGAGGAGGCTCCGCCCGGGCCCTGAGGAGCTGGCTGCAGGCCTCTCCCAGTCCCCTCTTCCCCTCATGCCGTCCACCCTTCTGGGCGCCCCCATCTGCCAGGAGTTCCCAGCAATGTTGGACAGGTGGATGGGATTCTCAGAAAATGTGTGGGTGCTGATACCCCAGAGGGTAGGGGCCAGGTGGGGCACCCCAGGCTTGGCAGAGGCACAGTCTCCACCCATTGCATGTCCTACCCAGAGGCTCTTGGAGGCTTCTGGTGTTTTCTTCCTCTCCCTTCCTCTTCCGCCTGCCTGCCCACACACCTGCCTACCTACCCTTCTCCCTCCCTTCCTTCCTTTTCTTTCTTTTTTTTGAGCCAGAGTCTCACTATGTAGCTCAGGTTGGCCTTGCTTGCAATCCTCCTGCTCCAGCCTCCCGAGTGCTAGGATTATAGGTGGGTGCCACGTTATCCTAACCAGACTCCCTTCCTGTCAAAGCACCGGGTGTGACCCCATGTTCAGAAGCCAACTGACCCAGGACCATCTGGGCTTCCTGCTGTATCTGGACAGAGTAGACTAGGATGGGGCCCAGGCACAGATCCTGGGGACAGGGCTAGGGCCTGCACAGGCTGTCTCAATGGCCCGTGGGTCTCCAGGTCTGCATGCACGGTGGTAGAGACTCTGGGCTGGGAAGCTGGAAAGGACCTTGGCGCTGGGGAGCAGAGCAGCACGGCCTGGCATGGCCCCTAGGCTGCTACTCACGTAGTTCTCTTCTCCTAAGGTGCCAAAAAGCTGACCAACAAGGCCACCCTGTGGTACGTGCCCCTGTCACTGAAGAATGTGGACAAGGTCCTCGAGGTGCCTCCCGTTGTGGTAAGGCTGCCCTGAGTGGAATGTGAGGGCAGGAGTGGGGTCGTTCCTGGGGATTAGCACACGGCTGTGAGGGTCACCCCATTCTTTCTCGAGGGAACACAGTAGGGAGGAGACATCTGTGCCACTGACTTCACTCTGGGAATGTGCGTGTCAGCTCCCCAAAACTGTGGGTGGGTGTCCCTGTGCCCTGGGGGACCTGTGTGTCACACTCCTGACCAGAGAGGAGGTGGGTGACAGGACCGGCATGGGTAACATGTCCCACCAGAGCCAGCACTGTGACACTGCCTGGGCGAGGCCTGGAGAGGAGCAGATGTGACACCTTAGGTCTGGTGTGGTCTTGCTGTCTCTGCCTCTTGGCCCGCTGGTGTCACTACCGCCTTTGGGTTCTGTAGGACACAGAGCTGTGGGCAGCTGTGGTGGGCAGATCTGTGGGTACCACCTGTGCCGCAGGCAGGCACACACCTAGAAATGGGGGTTCACCCATTCACCGAGAGCCCCGGCCCCCTCTCCCATGCTCCTGGGTCCGTAGACTCAAGGGCTACTGTGCCATGCAGGTCCTGTGCTCACTGCCCCACGGGCCGGCTGAGCATTGCTCCCTGCCGCGCAGGCGCTGTAGAGCAGCCGCCTGCCCTTCCAGTCCCAGGCGCTCAGCACCATGGCCTGTGTTCCTTTCCTGGTGTTCTGTCCTCCTCTAGCTGGGGTTGAGGTGCAGGGACCCTCCCTGTGGGCAACAGGCTGGTCCTCACCTGCCTTCTCCTCTGTGGGCCTCCATGAAGTCTCTCATGAGACTGCAGGCCGGTTCGGGGCCATCCCATCCCTGTGACTTGGTCTTACTACATCTGCAGAAAACCTGTGTGCAGGGCCATTCCCTTCCTGAGGTCTGAGTCGACCTCAGTTTTAGGGGACGCTGTACAATCCAGGAGATCATGCCTTGGGCCATACCCTCCCCGGCTCCCTGCCCTGTCCCTCATCCTCTGCAGCCTTGGGTAGGATGGCAATGGCATTGGTTCTCAAGCAGCACTGGGGGGCTCAGGCCCAGGACAATGGGGACCTCCCCCCGGAAGCTCAGGAACACCTGCCCCACTCCTGCCCGTCCCCAGCCCTGGCTCAGGGCAGCCATGAAGCACTTGCATAGTCACTTTCCTGACCGGCCATCTGTATGCTGTGGAATTTCACGCTGGCACACTCCTGGGAGCCTTCACTGCCCTTGTACTGGTCAGGGCCTGGTAGCCAGAGCTGCTGAGGTGCTGGCAGTGGCAAGGGGTGTGGATCTGTGCTCCCTTGGCTTCTGTCCCCTTGCTGTGGGGACAGGGCCTCAGCCTGCCCTCGCCCGTCTTGCCTGCTTGCCCACGGGTGCCCCAGGAGCCCCTGTGGCTTGCTCCTGCCCCCTCTGCCTGTGCGTGAGATGTGACTCCGTCTTGGCTCAAGTCAGGGCGCATGTTGGAATGAGGGCACCATGCAAAGAGGACGGGGAGGGGGTCCGCACTGCCCCTTGCATTGTGGGTGCCTCAACCACGGGAAGATAGTTGTCCTGGGCCTGTGGCATGTCAGGGCCTCCCTCAGCCCCTGTGCTGGCCCGCGTCCTCCTGCCTCATGGCCACAGGTGGCTGCTGCGTATTCAGAAAAATGTGTCACACGCACGTCTAAACACGTTACGTCCACGGCACACCTGTGCATTTGGGTGTTTTGAGCACATTGGACCCTTAGACGTGTGCATGGCCCTGGAGGAAGCCTGGCTCTGCCCAAGGGCAGGGCCCCTGCAGGCACGACTTCCTGAGCAGGGTCACTTAGGATTAGGTACTCAGTGCCACCCTGCTGTGAGACCCGCTGCAGGTTGTGCCCAGATTCACAGGTGCTATGGTGGTGCTGAGGGGTGCTCTGCACCTGTGGCGGGGGACCCCAGGTGCCTGCGGAGCTAGCATGAGTGTGCAGGGCCAACTCTGCTGGGGGGCCAACTCTGCTGTCCTCCCCCCATCTAGGGATTGAGCTCAGGGTGTTCACACCTAGCCACAGCCCCGGCTCCTTTTATTTCTTACAAAATCACTAAGCCCAGGCTGGGCTCTAACTTGACATCCTCCTGCCTCAGCCTCCCTGAGTGCTGGGATTACAGGAGTGCACCATCATGCCTGGCAAACAAAACGGAGTAACTTTTATTTTCTGTTCACGGGGCTGGAAATGGAACCCAGACCTCATGCAGCTGAGGCAGCCTCTGGTGCTGTGTAACAGCCCAAACGTCTCCTCGGATGCTGAAGTTCAGTGGTCAGTTTGACGGGGACCTCTCTGCCCATGTTCGTTCCTTTGGACAAGAATGTCAAGATGTAGTTTATCTGTGTGAAAAGGTTAAATTCTCCTCTGTAGCTTCAGGGGCTCCCTCCAGTTGTTTTCTTATAACTCTTGGGTCCCTTCCTGGCTTCCTTTGCTGAAGGATTCTCCAGCTGGAGGGGTGAGGGGATCCGTAAGCCCACAGGGGTGCTGAGACCCTGCGAGGTCTTAGGGTCTCAGCACTGAGCCCCAAGGTGGCGCACTGAGAGGTTTAAAAGTGGCAGATAAAGAGGAGCGGAAAGACAGTGGAATGAGACGCAGTGTGTACGCCTGCCAACCTCTCGAGGTGAACGCGTTTATTATATATCGTGAATAGGTACTAAGGAGAAAAAAGAACAAAAGATTACCCAGGAAAATCACTTAGGGCCTCCAGAAGGAGCAGGACAGGACAAGGAGAGGCTGGGCCTGGCAGTGCCTGGGGGAGGAGCGTCATCTGCAGGACGAGCCAAGAAGGCGAGGACGGCCAAGTCCTGCCCCAGCAGCGGATTCCCGCTGCATGTAAATGGTGTCCCTGGGGTTCACATTTATTAGCAGGAAACTTGGGAATGCAGAAACTCAGAGAACTCGCCATCTTCCGCAGGGCACCTACTTCCATATAATCACACCTGGTTTCTCTGCCAGAAAGTGAGCCACATCCAAGAGGAGGCGAGCAGGGAGAGTTAGGAGAGGAAGTCTTCGTATTTACTGTACGGTAAATAGAGATCTGGGGGATAGAAGGAGGTCTCGGAGTCACAGCCGTTCAGATCCTATCAGAGAGGAAGGGGAAGACCTGGAAGTGTGTCTGCCAGGAACAGGAAAAGGAAATTGACTCTGGCTCTGAAGAAGAGGCCTTGAGTGTTTTCAGTCCGCTTGGCAGAAATAAATGGAAAAATTACCAATCAGAGACTTACTCGCTGACCCTCACACGAACAAGCGGCGCGTTCTCGAAGCACTTGACTCTCAGGACCGTTCTGACTGCGGTGACCAGGGGCATGGATTGGTTTGTGTTTATCATCTGGCCCGTGCTGCACTTTTGGAGCAAGAAGGTGTGTTCTGGGACTGTTGTGGGATTTCTTGTTTACCAAGCAGTGTCGTCAGTGTTTCGTGATGGAATGTAAGTGGGGGACTCCCAAAACCAAACCAAAGAAAACGCTGGGGGCTGGGATGTCAGCATCACAGCGCCCGCCTGGCAAGTGTGAGGTCCTGAGTTTGATTCCTGGTACCCCTCGTCCCAAATGTTGGATAGATAGATGTTACAGTTGGAAAGGGTTCAGAATAGGGCTGGAAGTATGAAAAAAAATGAAATACTTGATAGTTTTCAGGTTTGGCACCAGAGATGTAGTATTTTAAATACTCACAGGAAGAATGATGTTTATATGTATATGGCGGATTTTTATCGCTAGCAGGTTGCATATATACAGTGTACTTACCTGTAGTAAATTGGTAATCGATATTTTTATTAAATGGGGAATTAAGAGTATAATCTGTAAATTTGTCCTCAATTGACTTTTCCCCTTGGCTATTTCTTATGACATGAGGTATGAGTTAAAGCTTTAGATATACTTTGTAAACAGTCTGAAAGTTTAGGTCCTGTAGAAGAAAAACATTTAAGGATATTGTACTTCAGATGTGGAAACCTGGTTTTATTGAATGTAATTTATTTATTGGTTACAAAACACTTTTCTCCTCTCAGAATTGTGCCAGTTACTCTAAACTCAGAATGTATTTATTACATGCGAAATATTTCTTAGCCACTTTTAAGCAGTAATGTTTTATCTGAGTGAATGTTTGTTTATACATCCTGGTAATTATTTAAATTGTCACTTAAACTCATTGAAAGAACAAAAATAAAGCTTAATATTGAAACCTCAGTAACGACAAAAACAGCTCAGAAAGGAGGCCTGAGACTTCCACCGGAGGAAACCTGCTCAGGCCCAAGGGGCCCGGGTCCAGGCGGAAAGGCACAGAGGAGAAGGTGATAAGCAGGGCCTGGCCAGTGGTCAGTGCAGACATGGGCCGTGGGAAGGGCCATCTCTGGTGGCCCAGAGAGAGAGGACACCTAGGGGATGGTGCCCAAAGACCCGAGACCAGCCAGGGCTGCCATGCAGCCCCACAGTTCCAGAGGGTCCCAGGTGTGGGGGGGTGCGTGCTGTGTCCCCCACATGGGCCAGGGGGCAGTGGGCACGGGACGGTAGGCGAACTGCTGTTCTTTCCTCGGAGAAACCCAGCATCGCCCGCTGTGTGCAGGGCTGAGAAGGCTCAGTTTGTGCGACCAATTTTACCCTCACAGTTATCTTTAGCTCCCTGGGTGAAGCCCCAGTGCTCGTGGGGAGAGCCGTGGGGCTGTTGGAGCTCTTTGGGCAAGGTCCGTGGGGGCTGCCCTGAGATCTGCAGGTGTCCCTCCAGGGCGGGCGCAGGTGCAGAGCCAGGAAGGTGGCTGAGGACTGACAGTGTGGCTTTGTTTTCCTAGTGAAAACTGGCGAGCAAACTGAAAGGCTGGAAGTGATGGGTCAGGTACAGAGGCAACGTCACATCCATGCAGTGAAATAATGAATAATGAAACAGCAATGGCGGAGCCCGCATGCAGCGTGACAGGGCGCGAAAGCAGTTCTAGCAGGGACTGTCACCCGCACAGCTTCTGGGAGGACAGTTCAGTATTTTCGCTCCTAGAGTCAGCCTGAAGCCGGCTCACTCCCCAGGCAGAGGGCCCGGGGAAGAACAGCTCTCCACCCAAGACAGCCAGCGAGGGCGCAGGGACACTCAGGGACAAGAGCATAACTTCCAGGCCACGTGCCTGTGACCACCCCCATCCCGGTCCAGCCTCCTCACCACATGGTCAGCTCTGAGCTCTTCCTCTGCGTCCGCTGACTCCCACAGTCCAGCCACTTTTCACACACGTGGGGCTTTTGGGGGACACTGTAGATCACAGTCATGGCAGGTCTGAACCCCACATCCAGCTCAGCCCATCTTGGGAGGGGGCCGGCATGAGATTTTTGCCTACCGTGTGTTCTGGCTACTTCCTAAATACATGTCACCAGTGCAGAAGCACAGGCCTGGTTGCAAGCTGGTGACACAGGGCCCCTGCTTCCTGGGAGCCGCACCGTGTCCCCTCCACGGGCCTGACCCAAGCCTGGTTTCCCACAGTATTCCCGGCAGGAGCAGGAGGAGGAGGGCCGGAAGCGGTACGAAGCCCAGAAGCTAGAGCGCATGGAGACCAAGTGGAGGAATGGGGACATTGTGCAGCCCGTCCTGAACCCAGGTAAGTGTCGGGGCTGTGAAGGGTAGATCGCCACTCAAGGCACCTGCCCTCTGGGTTCCCCACCTCCACCCCCGCCAGCTGGCCTCCACAGTAGCTGAGATTACAGGCCTGTGCCATTGTGGCTGCTGGGCAGCAGCTTTCTCGGTGCTGATTCCTCGCCAGCTGTGTCACACAGACCCCTGCCCTGAGGACGATCTCAGAAGTCACTTGTGTGGCAAGAGCCTGTCAGGTGCACGAGTTCCATGCAGGTTTAGGTCTTTGCCTTGCTTTGTTTTCCTGTGGGCCATCGTGGAAGGGCCGCGCAAACCCCAGATGAGAAGGTCCTGAGATGTTTTCCCTGCAGATGCATTTGGGGCAGCCTCTGGGGGTGCGTGTGTCCCAGCGGCAACCCCATGAGGCTTTGAGGACAGTGACCACCCACTGCTGTCTTCCTGGTACAGGTGCCACCCCTTTCCCTTGCACACTTGGTGATCACATGGAAATGCCCTATGCCCCTGCAACTGGGTGGCCCGGATCCCTTGAAATGCCTGCATGTCCTGCCCTGGGTTCTGCGTGGCTGAGTCCCAGAACCCCAGGCCCCGGGCCCTGGATGTGGGATGTTTTGAGGATCCAGCTGGGCTTTTGCCCGATCGTGGCTGCGCCTGGGCAGCTGGCTTGAGGCTGCCTCCAGAGCCCTTGCCCTGCCGTGGCCACATTCTGAGCACTGCCCCAGCCTCCACACGTCCCATAGCCTGGGTGCTGGTTGGGGGTGCAGGCCAGCAGGCAGAGGGGGAGTCAGGGCAAGTGTGACGTGAGAAGAAGGTGCCAGCTGAGTGCCTGGTGTCCCAAGACAGAAGCTGGCATTGTAGATGGTGTCCCAGTCCTTGGCCCTGCAAATGGACCTCATGTGGGGGCCCCTGCAGGTGCGACAGGGTCATGGACCTGGAGCTGTGGGGCTCTTGATAGTTACCCCAAGCCCTGCATTGCATTTGCTGGCCAGGCACTGGCTCTGGTTCTGGGCAACAGGAGATCGGGACAGGGACACCTGCAGGCTTGCCCCGTACCGGCCGTCTGACAAATGAAAATTACTCAGCATTTTTAATCTTAAATTCCTTTCCTTGTGAGATTCTCTTGTTTGATTTTAAATCTGATACATATTTCTCAGAACCCGTTTTCCTTCAGCAATGCTAATCAAGGCTAATGTTTGAAATGGCAAGACTCCCTAACGGGTTTCTTCATGCTTTCTTTGCATTTTTCTGTGTCCTCCTGGGCCGATGGAGCAGACGCGAGGTCTCAGTCTCGGGCTGGCCAGTCTCGGTCTTGAGAACGCATGCGTGTCTGATTCCACTTTCCTGGTGGCCCTGGCTTCTGGATGCCTTCCCTCCGGATGTGTCCACCTGAGGCCATTCGGGCTTCCTGGTGTGGTCACGTCGTGGTGAGAGCACTGGAAGTCTCTCGGGTAGACATTGCACCCCCTTCTGTGGGATGTCACCCTCAACCACAACTGTGCCTGTGCCTGAAGCCTAAACTAGCTCTCCCACTGTTGCCTAGCAACTCCTAGGGCCACCTTGGCGTGCAGGTGACTTGTCAGAGAGTCTGTGAGCTCTTCCAGAGCTGCTTTCCCCTGTTGTCTCCCTCTGATGGGAGGACAGTTGTCCAGAGCACTCAGGTTCAAGGCCAGGGGCTGGACCCTCACTTCTCTTGGCTGCTTCATCCTGCCCTGGGGCTGCAGTGGCGCCCACCTCGGAGCCCACCCCCAGGGAGCCCTGCGGAGGGGCCATGTCCTCTGGGGCTTGGCCCTGGGTCTGAAGCGCCTCCCCAGGATCTCTGGCCACCACAGGCCCGTGATCCTGGTGCTGTCAGCCCTCCTAGGGACAGGCATGGTTCAAGGAAGGACGAAGGAAGTAAGGTCTTGAGGATGGATGGCTTGGGTTTGAATCCCAGAGCACTGAACCACCTTGTGCCTCAGTTTCCTTGATGGAAACGGAGAGGAGGAGCTGCTGAGATCACAGAGGTGTTAAGACTATGCCGTGCCATGTGGGGTGAACAAAGAGTAAATAGCTCCTGTCACAGTCCAGTCAGCATTTCCTAGCAAGGGTGGCCGGGGCTGGGGACTCTGGCTCCTTCAGGCTTATGGTTGGTTGAGTTATGGACGTGGAGCTCACGGGCACAGAGACTAAACCGTGCCAATGCCATGTTTGACAAGTAGCCATGGGATCCCCTGGGAAGGGCACACTGTGTGCAAGGGGTGCAGGTGGCTGAATTTTGGGGAGACAGGTCTTCAGCAGTGCGTGGCTCTTCTGCTCCTGGGCAGGGGATGTGAGGCACCACCACACCCCCTGCGAAGGAGCCTGGGACGGCGGCCAGCTTCATGCGGAGGAAGGAGGGGCATAGGTTTGGCCATTGGTTGGTTGGCTTTGCCTGGTCCTACGCCCTGGTCACCACATCCCCATGTCAGCTCAAATCCTTGTGCCCCTGTCACCCATGCATCCACATGGTGGGTGTCACTATTGGGAAGAGGATGAAGGCCAGCTGCCCAGGAATGTGTGGGCCACCCCATTCTGAGTCCCGCAGGGTCTATAGCCAAGGTCTTCAGACCACAGCTTTCCAGTCAAGGAGAATTCAGTTCTGTGTGAATCCCACTCTGCTTCCAGCCAGTTCCACGTGACACTGACCACATCCAGTTTCCCGAGGGACAAAACGCTGACCCACCGCCGTGCTTTTCTGCTGCTTTCCTCACCCACAGCCGGGGAGGCCTCTGGCTGGGGCCGGTCTCTCAGGCCAGGAGATTGCCAGTAGTGTCCCCTCTGACTTTCTAAGGAAAGGTTCTCATTAGGCAGTGTCTCACTTTCGTTACCCCCGTGGCCCTAATGGCTGTCACAGGGCTGGGTTGCCGTGGGTCATGCCTGTCCCCAGCAACCTGTCACGTGCTCCCTTCGGGTCACCTCAGAGCAGTGAGCTGTGGTCCTGCTCCCTGGTCCTCAGGAAGTGCTCACCCCCAAGTCTGGGAGCCCAGAAGAATGAACACAGCCGACCTGCCAAGCCCTCTGAGAGCTGGTTATGTCCAAGTGAAGGAGGACTGTGAGACTTTTGTCACAAGTTCCAAGAGCATTAAACTCTGTGGCTTCACCAGTGTTTTTAAATAGCACAGGACAGTGCAGATGTCTCTGACCAGGGAGCTGTAGATTTTTGTCTGCAATCTTCAGTTAAATTAGGTTGGGCAGGGAAGGTGCTAGGGATCAACCTGAGGATTGTCACAGATGTTAGGGACACACTGTGTCACTGAGCTGCACTCCAAGTTTGCAGAACAAAACAAAGCATTCTTCTCTCATTGTCCACATGCAGGGCTGTTAGCTAACAGAGCAGGTCCTGAAACTGAGCTGGACCAGAGCGTTGGACTTCCAGTCCTGTTCTAGAACATTCTAGAACATTCTTGTCTTTCACAGGGGAACCCTGAGTGTGCCAGGGATTGCCAGGGAGCCTTGGTGTCTAGGCCGAAGGCTTCTCAGGCTCAAGCCAGAGGGAGATATCCAGGAGATCAAGGCTGCTGTGGGCCACACTGTTGGCAGGATGACTGGTGGTTTGGTGGCACAGGGACTTTATCAGAGCCTTGGTGGCTCCTGAGCTTCACCCGCCACTGCATTTCCCAGGCCACCAGCAGGCAAGGCCCTGGCAGCTGGGTCTTCCTTAGCAGCAGTGGTTCAAGCGATCAGTCCACTACCAGGGCAAATGACCCTGGGAGAGCCTGGAGGGCTGGAGGAGCCCCGGGAGGCGGGGCCCTGCTTCTCTTCCCACAGCTCAGCCCTGGAGGCCTCTGGAGTGGCACCAGGAGGACAGCATCTCTTCTTGGGGACAAAGCCGCAGGTCACCTGGGCTCACTGCCCCCAGGGCTGCCCCAGAGCTGCCACCTAACCTAGGAGCTGTCCCTGGCAGTGGTCAAGGGAGGAAGGAAGGACCTGCGGAGTAGCTGATCGTCACGCACAGTAGCCAGAGTGAGGTGGGCTGTGGTCGTCAGAGACCGAGATCCTTTCCCTGGGCCAGGGCCAGGGTCTGGTTTTGGATGCACCAGAGTGGGGCCTCAGTGTCTTGTCTCTTCCTCTCCCAGAGCCCTCCCCCCAAGCCGTGCTCCCCATTCTCGAGTTTAGAGCCACAGCCTCAGTCACCCCAGCTTCCAGAGCGGATGTGCCTGGCTTGGAGGGGAGATGTTTAAGGCCCAGCTAATCTACACCATGCTTTTCCTGCTTCTTGACACCTTCAGCAGCTGTGCTGCTGCTGGGAGCGGCGCGCGAGGCTGTTTGGGTGCTTGGCTGGGGCCAAGCGGGACCTCGCTGTCTTCCTCCTGCAGGTGTCCTCATCTCCCCATCTCTGCTCATCTTCTGGTGTCACGATGTCCTCTTAGAAGGACCCCAGCCATGTCGGATGAGGCCTCAGCCCACCGGCTTCATTCTAAATTCATTAATTACCTTGTTAGAGGCTCTGTCTCAGCAGACTCAGCAGCACACATCTGTAATCCTTGCTACTCGGGAGGCCGAGGCAGCAGGATCGCAGGTTTGAGTCCAGGCTGAGCCACATAGGGAGAACCTGTCCTGGAAAAAATTCAAGCAGGGCTGGGGATATGTCTCAGCAATCCCTGGGTTTGAACCCCACATAAAGACCCCACATATGTATATGGTCACACTGACGTAATAAGACCCAGGCCCCAGGAGTCGTGAAGTGACCCGAGTCCGCTGTGGTGTAGAGGAGCCTGGGAGTCTCTGAAGTGATGTTGACCCGAGAGACCTCAGGGATGGCCTGGCTCGGGCTGCCCTCCACCCCTCCAGCTCTCCCTCTGCATCAGAGCGGGTCTGTCCTGTGGCCAGCAGTGGGCCTGTCCAGGGACCAGATACAACCAGGCGCCCTGGTCTGAGCAGGAGGTGGAGGAGGCCTCTGCCTGACCAGAAGGCTTGGGCCAGGGACCTGGGCACGGGCCACGTGGATCCACCTCCAGCTGCTAGGCAAGGGAGGTGTGAAATGTGATGCCCACCTCGGAGGCAGGACATGGTTATGGATGTTTCAGCAGCAGCATTGCTGGGCCAACCTCTGCCCAGGGACAGCTTGCGGCCCCTAAGCCTGCAAGAGAGTGCTGAGAGGGGTGAGCCCCGGTTCCCTGGGGCTGCGCCTTCCTGGGCCGTGGTGGGAGCTGGGGGCAGCAAAGTGAGTCCAAGGAGTATGGTGGGCGCTTTTGCTAACTATGGAAATGAGGGTTTGGTGGCCACTGGCACACAAGCCGGACCCTGTAGCTGGTAGCCGTCTGCAGACGCTGCTGTCCCGCATTACTGGGACCCGGCACTGCTTGAGTCTCGGAGTGTATCCTCTCTGCCAGCGCAGCCCATCTGAGACCTCTGCTCTGTCTTGGTTGGCGGAGTTGGCCACCTTGTGGGACACGCAGATGTTGGTTCTTGGCCATGTGGGGCTGCAGGACACGTCTCCCTACCCCACCCTCACCCCTCTGCTTTGCCATTGCAGAGCCCAACACCGTGAGCTACAGCCAGTCCAGCCTGATCCACCTGGTGGGGCCCTCCGACTGCACCCTGCATGGCTTCGTGCACGGAGGTAAGGATGGGATGGTAGCGGCCTCTGCCCGCGGGCCCCCCCAGGAAGCGGGGCAGCCGCGTGGCCTAGTTTCCGTGCTTGTGCTTAGTGAAGTGTGAGTTTAAACACCAAAGGTTGCACAGAAACCACTGAAGTATGTTGGTGCCCGGTTTTAAAATTGGAATAACAGTGGGACTGAGGCCTGGGTCCTCAGGGCGGAGGGGTTTGGGGTGGCCCTGGGGGGTGGGTGGGGCCTGACTGGGCACTGAGGCCAGAGAGTGGCTGTGTAGACCTGTTCTCCTTGCATTTTCCTTATTTAACTGTATTTTCTTGTTTGTGCCTCGTGCCCTTTTTCATTGGTGTGCATTGGCGCGTTTGCCTTTTTTTTTTTTTGGAGTCTGCATAGATCCCTCTCAAAGCACAGACCTGGAGGTCCCTGGGCCAGGTTTCCTGCTATTCGGGAAGCCAGGTGGGGTTGCCAGGAGGCCTGCTCTGGGCTCCAGAGGGGCACTTTTTGCCTTAATAATGTGGGATTGTTGCTTTAGGGCAAGCACCCCTAATGACCCCGTAACTTCCTGGGTATCATCATTTCAGTGGAGCATAATGGGAACATTAAAGCAGTTTGAAGAAAAAATCGGGGAGAAAGGAAGTAGCACAGGGGAACAGGAGTAGCTGTCAAGTGCGCGTTGGGTCCCAAAGTTGACACAGTTGTCCTGTGTGCGCCAAGCTGTTGTCCTGGCACAACAGGCATTTTTGTGCAATGCATTCGTTTGTGCTGTCATTTCGTGATGCCTGGAATACCAAATTGCTTTCCTCTCTGCTCAGAGAGCTCCTGTTGATCCTTCAGAACCCAGCTCACACAGTACCCCCTCTGCAGGTTTGGGTGGATGTGTCTACCAAGGGTTCTTCGGGAGCAGGGACTGACTTCATCTTTGCTGTGGCTCAGGCGCCTCCCACTGAGTCCCAGGGCCACTTGGCAGATGAATGAGGGGCATAGAGTGCGTTGGGCCTGAAGGATAACAGGCCCTTAGAGAATTCACCCCAGTCTCAGAGGTCTTTTTAAAGCTTGTTTCTTTTTAAAGAATGATCGTCCTTATTTTTGTTTTTTCCCCCATTTTCATGATCATTTTTGTGTTTCCACGACAAGCTGGCTGTCCTGCCCTTCAGTCTCATTAAGCTCGGTCCTGGGGCAGAGTGGAGCTCTGCTCCAACATGATGACAACTGTCTGCCCTGAGCACCATGGCCCTGTCTCCACCACCCGTCAGTTCCTGGGGTGGGGGACAGCACCGTCCTTCCGGGCCCAGCAGGGCCTCCGTGACCGGAGGAGCTGGGCTTGCGCTCGGCATCTCCCGTTCTGCCCAGAGCTTGGAAGGCTGCGCTGGGCACGCTTGCCTCCAGGTGGGAAGTTTCCTGCTAAGAGTGGCGTCTCCCGTGCAGCCTCCTCAGCGAAAAGCACGCATTCTGAGCCTGGGCCTCTTTCTTGCTGTGCCCAAGGGGGCTGTGGAGAGGCCAGCCCTGCGGGACCCTTGGAAAACACTTTTCTGCACCCCAAGCTGCTTCCTGATACAGGCACTTCAAGGTGTTTTTGAGACTGTGCATCGCAAAGTTGCCCCAGGCTGGACTCAAACTTGTGATCCTCTTGTCTCAACCTCCGGAGTAGCTGGGTTACAGGCATCAGCCACCCTGCCCGCCCTCAGGCACTGTTTAAAATGTGTGTTAGAAGTTGGCAGTGCCTTTGCAATACTTGACACCTGCTATCATAGGTGTCCTGTGTGCACGGTTTATAAAAACCCGCCTACTAATTTTACTAAATCTAATCATCTGTCTGTGCCTGGTAACCCAGCAGGAGGAGAATAAAATACAAAGAGTGTCAGAGCGCAGGAGCCACAACTCCATCATATTCTCCCGTGGAGCACAGCTGACAGGGTGACGGCTGGAGTTGCTGGAGTGAAAGTCTGACCAAGCCAGAATTCAGCAGCCACTGGCTGCTCGCGAACCTGCAGTGGGTCCTAAGGAGCCCTCGCCCGCGCGGCTGTGCTGCCAGGCTTGGAGGGGCTCCCGAGTCCCGATGGCTGAGACTTGCACATGTTGGCTGGCTGTGGTCATGGTGGTGGACTCACAGGACAGGTGATGAGAGATGAGACCGCTCTGGTTGGGAAGCACAGAGAGATGCCATCAGTCTGCCTGACGCCAGCCCAGCACCCCTTCCTGGAGTCAGGGACATAACCTCCTCTTCCAATTAGAGGTCTAGGAAAGATCGGAACTGAGCCGGAGGCTGGGGACAGACATCCTCACGTGTCGGGAGGCCTGGCTGCATCTCCAGTTCTGAGAGGACGGGCATCCGTGCAAGGCACGTGCCTGGCTTCCAACGTCCCTGTGTCCTAAGTGATTGGACCACGGGGGCACTGTGCTCACCAGGGGCTTCATCCATGGATGGGTTCAGAGCTGAACGTGCCGTTAGGAAGTGAGGCTTGGGCGGAGGAGGGTCTCTGGGGTGGGACCTGGAGGAATGTTCTCGTCCCTGGTTCCTCCTTCTCTGCCTGCTTCCTCGCCTGCATCAGGTGAGTGGCTTTCCTGTGCTTCTGCCTTGGAGTGGGCTGGCCATGACCGAACCCTCTGAAACTGTGAGGCAAAATAGTAAGTTGTAGGTGTTGGATATTTTGTTCCAACCACAGGAAAGTGACTAACACACTGCTGGAAATGGCTGTGTGTGTGGTAGTCCTCGGGATTGAACCCAGGGAGTCCTTTTAGTTTTTATTTTGCGACAGTCTTGCTGGGTAGTGCAGGTGGGCCTGGGCTTGTGATCCTCTTGCCTCAGCCTCTGGGCCTGACAGGCATGCTCATGCCACACCTGGCTCAGAATGACTGTTGACAGAACAGAACTGAGCTGTCTCTGGTCCTGTCTTCCTCCTGCCCTCACTTCCTGCCACGTGGCAGCTGCTGAGGCAGGTGGCTCAGTGTCCTGTGAGGCTTCTGCTGTCCTTGGTGCTGAGCATCTGCCTTCTGGTGCCGCGCAGGCGGAGCACTGTGGTTACTTTTGTGGTGATGTGGTTACAGTGGTGCTCAGCATGCCTGGGTCCCCACTGCTGTGAGCACCCTGGGAGTCCCCCGCACGGCCTGCATCCCTGTGAAGTGCTCCTCGTGCAGCCGTGCCTGCCCTCTGGTGTCCATGCCAGCTCTCTTGGATGGTCCACTCTCTGTCGTCTTCCTCCTTCTGCAAACTGGACAGCTCATTCCCCGCCTGCTACAGGCTGCTCCCTGGGGCACCGTTCGCCTTGTGCCTGGTCGGGTGCCCTGGCTCTGCACCTCTGTTCGTCGCCTGGGCTGGTTTGGTGGGTCACATCCTCAGTGGCCTCTTTTTTTTTTTTGCGGTACCAGGGATCGAACTCACGACCTTGCACTTGCCAGGCAGGCGCTTATGCCGCTGAGCTAAATCCCCAGCCCTCTCAGTGGCCTCTTACCGAAGGTCACATATCCACTAGGATAGGCTCAGGGGAGAGGCTTCCTGCTGAAGTCAGGCGAAGTGGCGCCGATGTTCCCACAGGAAAAGTGGGTAGCTTTGAAATGGTGTTACTTAAAAAGGAAAATTAAAAATACTGAAGTGTCGGAGCCGGGGGAAGTGTAACAGAATCTTCCCATAGAAAGGAGGAGGCAGGAGGGCTGGGAGCTGCCTTTGTGTCTCTGTCTCACAGCCCCAGGTCCTGGTGTCCCCTCAACTGCGGCCCCCACACCCGACCTTCATGGTTCAGAGCCGAGCAGTCTGCACTCAGCCCACTGTCTCGTCCCGTGTGGGGCCCCTCCTTCATGCCTTCTGTCTATGTCCCCGCCCGCCTCCTAGAGAGGGGTCACCTGCCACAGGGGTCTCCCCTTCCCAAAGACACACAGACCTCTGCACTTGGGATGTGGAATGTGGGTGCGAGGCTGTTGCTGAACCCCGAAACTGTAGCAATTTAGCCTCCATCCCTGAGGCCTGTGACCCCACAGGGTGCCCAGGCCAGGGGAGGAAGTGGATGCCTGGGGCATGGCCTTCTTGCTGGACACGGTGGACCTGTGCTGTCCTTGTCTCCAGCATTCATGAGTGGGGGCACCCCAGCTGTGACAGCCCGGGGAGTAGGGGGAAGTGCCCACAGCACCCTGGGGCCCAGTATTTCTGGGGTGCTCTTGCTGACCCACCAGGCGCTGGTCACTCCCAGAGGAGAGACGGGCAGTGCTATAGTGAAGGCACTTTTGCCGGGGTCAGCAGGGCTCCCTGTCTGGTTCTGCTTCTCTGTGCTGGCCAGCAGGTACCCTGTCCAGGTAGCCAGTGGCTCAAGGAACAGCAGCAGGAAGCAGTCTCTGTCCTCCTCAGGTCCAGTGGGGGCCCTGTGGTGTCCCTGCCTTGGCTCTGTCCCTCGCCCCATCTGCAGGTCCCCTGAGTGCCACCTTCATGACACATCGGGTCTTCCTGACACCGCCAGTCCAGCCTGCAGCCCCTGTGCTGGTTTCTCACCAGTCACCCCCCTCCACATGTCTCAATCCCCCTGACACCGCAGTCTGTCCTGGGTCTTCGGTGGGAGAAGGGGTGGCTCCCTCAGGGGAAGCTCCCAGCCTGACTCACTACTGCTGCCACCCTAGGGTGTGTCTCCGTAGGGGCCTCCTGCCCTCATGCAAGGTCAGCTTCTACCAGGCTGATCACAGGAGCTCCAGAGCCCTGCGCAGCTACGCCTTCCTTCAAGACTGTGAAGAGAAGGAGCAGGGCCCAAGTTTTTGGGGGTCCTGGCCCTTGTTTCAGGGCAGCCCCAGAGTGACCCCCCCCACAGCCAGGCTTCTGAGTTGTGCTCAGTTGTGTCCCCCTTAGAGCAGGGCTGCAGCCCGTGTCAGCCCCCATGGTTGCCCCCGGGGAGCGTGCCAAACCTTGGCCACCCATACCTCCCGAGTGTGGAGTCCAGCACCAGTCCAGATCTTGGTGGACTGGGACACAGACATCCTCAAATGCCCAGGAGACAGGAAGATCCTGTGCATCCCCAGGCCCAGGCTGCACAGCTCTGCTGGAAGAGATAAGGGGTGGGGAGACACAGTGAGGGCACCACTGGCTGAGCTGGGTGTCAGGTGGCGCCTGGCCAGGGGCCCTGGTGTGTGGCCCGGGATAGCAGCGAGGCTGAGACTGCCCCTGAGCGCTGCCGTGCCCAGGCCTCCTCGGGCAGGTGCAACACAGTGTCATGCACCCAGGGGACTGTCCTAGGAAGAGGGACTGGCACAGACACACTTCTGTCCCTGTGGTGCACACGCCCTGGCCAGCAGAGCCTGCTCCTGAGGAACCTTTGGACTTGGGGTCCAGAGGCGAGCTGACAACACTCCGACCTCGCATTGCAGCCCTTGTCATGGGACTGTGTGTGACACTGGGTGCGAGCTGCTTTTCTCTGGCTTCTCTCCGGAAGAGTCTTGGCTCCTGACGGTGTTGCTGTTGGCACCTGGGGCTCCAGAGACTGCAGGGCTTGGGGTGTGATCATGCCACACCCTTCCTGGCTAGATGTGGGGCTCAGCTCCCCTGCCCAACACCCTCCTGACACCTCCCAGGAACTCATGGTTCAGGGCTCACATTGAGGTCTCCTCTCGGCAGGGCCCCCTGGCCAGTGCGTCCCCCTCTTCACCCACAGGGCAGAGCCCCGTTTCTGGAAGGTCAGAGCATATGCTCAAGACCCGGGCCAGCCCTGCGGTGCGAGCACATCCTACCCTCAGTGCCCTGTGTCCCAGCCTTTGCCCCCTCCTTGGCATCCTGCTGGTTGTGGTGACCACGACCAACATCCTCTGACCACATCCATCCTGTCCAATGGCTTATGCTGGAACGGTGGCCTCCCGGATGGCTGCCAGCACCCTGCCTGCACAGGTCCCGGCTTCACTGTCATGGACTTGAATCTGTGGCCTCTTATCTCCTCCAGCCCAGCCTCCCCAGAGCCTGGTGTGGGCTCAGCCTTCACTGCCGCAGCATCTGCCCAGCCCCCAAGGGAGCAGGGCAGTGAATGGGCCACTTGTTGATACTTGGTGGCGGCGGCCAGGTGTCTCTGTGACCTTCCGGAACCCTTCCCAATGCAGAGTGTACCAAAGGGGAGAAATACAGCAGGGCCAGCAGCCCCAGGGCTTGGCCAGCATTCCCACTTTTGTTATTTTACTATCTTTGAACACGCATCCTCCTTACTATTCTGTGCATTAATTGCCAAAAATAATCCTTGCTCCTGGCGTTCATTAAGGTTCCCACGCCAGGAAGCCCTGGGCCCCGGTTGTTGGGTGTAGGGCCCTGGGACCTGGAGGTGCAGCCAGGCAGGTGGCCGCTCTCTACTCACCTGGACCTGGCCGAGGCCCCTCGTCACTGTCCTGGGGTGTGTTAGACAGGATGAAGTTACTATCACTCTCTTATTTACTGCAGGAGGCTTTGCTGTCTGGGATTAAATATAGAAACGGGGCATCACAGCTCCCCGCCCACAGCGGCTGTGGGCTCAGAGCCGTCCGTGTGGCTGTGGGTTTGCAGGCAGCCCTGGCCCCATCCTGTGCGCCGGGGCCCAGGAAAGGAAAACGAAGCCTCTATTTTTAAGCCATTCACCATGTTGTCGGTAGTTTAGAAAACATGAAACAAAAACCTGTAAGCAGTTAAATGTTAAATTCAAAAATATCTCTGGGCTCCGATGTTCTCACGCGTGCGGCAGCGTCCCTAATTCCTGGAGCACTGGCAGCCTCCGCGGACTGCAGATCCTGCAATTTTGTTGTCATCTTCTTGTTACGAATTCCGGGGAATGAGGACAGCCCTCGACGGACTGGAATTTACCCAGATGTTTTTCTCAGCATTGGCATGGACTGAGCCCACGGGGGAAGCAAGTGGTGCGAGGCTCTGGACACCGGGAGGGGGGTGCCAGGGAGAACCTGGCACTTGGCGTCGTCACCAATGGGCAGTGAAGGGGGTTGGTGGGGAGGCCCTGCGGCCTCCTCTGGCCACACAGTGCCTGGCTGGGTGGCCCTAGCCGGAGACAGCATCAGGCTTTTCTGTTTTGACAAAATTTAATCTCATTTAGCTCCTGAGTTGGTTGTAATGCATTGTGTGGGTCGTAGAAGGGGGCATTTTGTGAAATCAGCTTTAACCAGCTTGTTGCAACAGGCAGGCTCCTGGTTCTTAGTTACCCTGTTTCTAAACAAGCCTCTTGACCTTGTCCTTTCATCTTAGTGACAAGCAGCAGTCACTTCAGCATCGTCAGAGCAGATCCAGGGCCGTTCCTCCCTGCGAAGAGGGCAGAAAGGGCTCGCGCCCTGTGGTTGGTCGGAGCGTTGACTCTTAGGAAGTCGTCTCCTGCAGCCTCCGGAGCCTGTGGAGCTGGAGGCGGGGGGTGGGGGTGGGGGTGGTACACAGTCACCGGCTGTGCACCACGTTGTCGCAGGCTCGGCAGCCGCAGCCTCGGGCGGTTGCTGTGAGCCGGGTGACCTCAGCACCTGTCCTGCTGCTCCTGCTTAAGCCCTGGCAGGCCTGGGACCCCTCTGTTTTCTGAAACCACTCCTTTAATTTTCAGACATCCTGATGTTTTTTCTCCAGAAGGTTTTTACAGCTAGCGAGCCTAAAATCCACCTGCTGTCACTGTCCCCGCAGAGCCCGCTGTGGCCTCTGGGGAAGCGTAGGCTGGGGACACAGATTTGCCCAGGTGAGAACCGCACATGGTGCTGGTGGGCCTCCTTGCTGTCCTGGCCACCACAACTCATATTGGGCACCCTTTCTGGTACTGGATTCGAGCCCAGGTGTGGGACAGGTCTGACAAGGGACATGGGGAGACTGTGCAGCCCCCCCCGTCTCAGCCTTCTTGGTCTTTGAGGTCTTGGTGTCAAGTTTTCTCACTAGTGTCCCAGCTCAGACGTGCACACTGGCGGTGGCTTTTGGGATGGTGCTGTGTCTAAATGTCACTGCCCAGCATGAGGCAGAATAATTCTGAGCAGGGATTTTAGCCAACATGCCGTCGAGTGGCCTGGCTTCAGGCTGTGTGGCCTGTGCAAGGCCCTTTGCTGGCCCCTGGAGCCGCAGGCCTGGACCACAGGCTCTCTGTTCGTTCACGCCGAGTGCCAGATGCCAGGGACAGAGGCACAGCCCGGGTGTTTGTATCCTGATGCCCTGTGTCTCTAGGGCGTGTTTGGGGAACCCCTCAGAGTCTGGGGGGCTCTGAGCTTGGTCCAGTTGCCATGAGCCTGGGCTCCTGCAGTGTCTGGGTGACCGTGGAGCCCTGTGCAGCCCCTGCCAGATGCTGGTGCTTGGGAGAATGGGTGGAATTCAGCTCTGTTATCTTCCTCTTCCAGTGTTGTTTGTTTGCTTGCGTGTGGGACTGGGGGTCAGACCCAGGGCCCCCACCAGAGCTTCATCCTCAGCCCCTTTACTCTTTTCACTTTGAGACAGGGTCTCACGGTGCTGCCCAGGAGGGGACTGGCTTTATTCTTCATGTTTTTAGCAAGGTCTACTTTTCTAGGTATGGAATAAGGTACTCAGCGTAGGCACACTCTTGATTTAGTTACTTCCACACTCTTCCTCCCTCCTTGTTACCCTGCCCAGGGAGGTGACAGTCCTCCCATGACCGTGGCCAGCTCATCCCTCTCGTGGTGGTCGTTCACCCCAAACCCCAGGATCCCAGCTGGGCTGAGAATCTTGTGCTGGACTTGCATCGAAGGGCAGGTGAGGAACAGTGCACTTTAACCTGAGGCCCGGGTAGGGCCGAGTGCCAGAGTGGGGGGCTCCTCACCACGCTCCCTCCTCACCTGGGCCCTCACCCGTGCTTGTGGGTTGGGGTCTACCGGGGCCCAGACCCTTGGGATGTGGCAGTGGGCAGAGCAGATGCAGTTCCCGGAGTCCCGTCCCTCTGTCGTTCTGCTGTGCCTCGTGGTCCCCAGCCCAAGTTCCAGACACAATGGACGTTTACTTAACGTGTGGTCAGCCGTCCAGAGCCCGGGAGCCTCTGTCCACAGCCAAGCAGTCTGCTTGTGACCTTAGGGACAACCTATGGGATGCACCTCTGCGGCTGCTCTGCTGCTAGCCTGCACTGGCCCCAGCTCGAGCCAGGACACTTGTCCAGCTGTCATCACAGCTTGGTTTCTATAAAGAAGATCGGCCTCTAGGACCCCAACCTGTGGCCTGCCTCCCTCACCACCCACTCTGAAGCCGCAGCCATGGCAAGAGCCCTGCCTCTGTGACCCTGAGCCATCCTGCCCAGTCTGTCCCTAGGTGTCCTTCTGGGCTGTCTCATTCCTCTTTCCTTTTCTCTTCACCCCTAAACCTCAGACCCCCGCCACAAATCCCAAAGCAAACTGGTGCTGATGCCCAACCACCGAGCCTGTGTCCTATGGCAGCCACTGCCGATACATTCTGCTTCCTGATGCCTCTGGGTGCTGTCACTTCCTCTGCCACACAGCTAGGGCATGTCCCCTGCCTGCTCAGGGCCACCCTGCAAGGCAGTGGTTTGAGCCCGCAAGTTCCCCAGCAGAAAGTGTATGTGTGTGTGCATGTGCGTGTGTGGGGCACTCACATCAGCCGTGTGACTGGAGGCTCAGCCACGTGGAGACCATGCTCACCCGGGGCTGTAGTGAAGCCAGAAGCCTCCACCTTGCGCAGTGGTCCGCGCTGATCTCGGAGCTGTTCTGCTCTGTGCTCTGCGCCATGGGCCTCACTCTGCCCCGCTGGCCGCCTGCCGCCCTGGTCAGGCTGGAAGAGCCTGTGGTGGATCCCATGGCGCTGGCCTTGCCCATCTCTGCAGTGACACCACGTGACTCATGAGTGACTCCAGGCTGGCCACCACCTCCCACCTTGAGCCCCAGCTCAGTCCTGCTGGTGGCATCGCTGCCCAGTGGGGAAGCCTGGCGACTGTCCCGGCACCCTTCTAGCTTGTTAATTTGAGACCTGGGGCTCTGACCGCTCTGTGTGGGTCGAGCAGAACAGATGTGACAGTCACCAGAGGCCCTCTGAAGTTGCCTGTGGCCAGTGCCCACCTCCACCCACCCACAGTGCTGAGTGTTGGGACCTTCTTTGACTGCTGGAGGAAAAGTCATAGTGAAAAGAACATCATTGTAAAAACCAAGAATGCTGAATCATAAAATAGTTTTATCATGGAAATGTTCAGTCAGAAAATGGGGGAGAAGAGAGTGTTCAGCCCCCGACATCTGAACCCCATTTTGAGCCATTCCTACTCTACCTCATACCCCATGGAGGGTTTTGAAGTGAACCCTGGATGCCATGTCTAGGATGGATAGCTTGCTTGCTTGCTTGCTTGCTTTTTATTTGTGCAGGCTGCTCTTGAACTCACTATATAGTCCAGGGTGGCTTTGAACTCATGACAATTCTCCTGCTTCAGCCTCCTGAGCACTGGCATTACAGGCGTGCGTCACCACACCTGGCTCAAAATAGCTTCTGTCCTCCAGGTGCATAATTCAATTGCCACTCCCTCCCAAGCAGGCCTGCTCAGTGTGAAACAGCTGCTGGGTTTCCTGGCTCCTAGCTTGCTCAGACTGTAGTTCAGGTGGGGTCCGGGTGCTGTATTCCTTGTGTCTCTGAGACAGGGGAGCCCCATGGCCTGGTGGCTTCCAGGCACGCAGAGGCTGAGCAACACAAGAGCCCTGCTGACTGCTTGCTGGTGGCCCTGCCTGCCCTGTCGCTTTCCCACGTCACCTTCCAGCCCTGCAGACGTCTGAGATGTCAGCAGAACTCCACACAGAGAGCCTGGCTCTCCCGAGAGGGGCCGAGTCTGGACCTGGGGCCTCTGGATCTGTAGAAATGGTGAAGGCTCACGTGGCTTCTGACATTTCTGAGAGCACCTGATTGGTTACGTGGCTGCTTCTGCGGGTCAGAAATGGCTGAATAGCAGCAATTTCATGTAGTTCACCTGTCTAAAAGGAACCAATTTTTAAAAAGTGAAATAAGAACAAGACATGGTGACACATGCCTGCAATTCTAGCATTCTAAGAGACCGAGGCAGGAAGAGTCCAAGGTCCAGGCCTGCCTGGGCAACCTGGTGACTAAACAAGCCTTTTATGGCTTGTGGGGAGGTGGCTCTGCGGGGAGGCACTGGGTACAGCTCCCAGCTCTGCACAGAAAAAAGTACAGGGGCAGGAGTTAGGGGTGTGGGAATCGCCCCTGCCGCTCTGCTGGCTGGGGGCGGGGTGAAAGCTGGTACCGGCAGCCCAGGCTGTCACCATATAGTTCGGGCACAAAGGCGGCTTCTTGGGAGCTTTTCCGTGTTTCACGTGGCAGCTTCACTGAGGCATAATTCACAGGGCCGCCAGCACCCCCGGTTCGAGTCCTTGGTTTTTCAGCAGCATCACGGAGCTGTGCAGCCTCGGTGCGGGTCGGCATCCCCCATCAGGTCGGGAATATGTAGGCTTTGAACTTGCTGAGATTTTATGACATCTGCACCCAGGAGGAGGTGTCTCGGAGGTGGGGCCCAAGTTCAAAGGTGAAATTCCTGCACAGTCCATGCGTTCTTCGCGCAGAACCCAGAGACAGTGCCCCACAGCTTCTGGTGAGAGACATTTTCGTAGTGACATAACTGCGTACCTGTGAGGTGCAGTGCAGTGGTCTGAAGTCTGTTCAGAGTGAGCAGGTCGGGGCCCTGGCGTTTTTGTCACCTTCAATATCGTCTTTGTGTTGGGAGCCTTCGAGCTCCTCCCTGCCGTGCTTTGTAAAGCAGGATGAACTTCCCGGAGCCACAGTTGCTGCACATGCTGGGCTGCTTCTGCCTTCCCGTCACTCACCTTCCATCACTGCCCCACCTGCACCTGTCTTCTCCCTGTCAGACTTCTCTCTTCTTCTAGGACACCAGCGCTTTTAGGTCCCATGTAGAAGTGAGATGTGTGGGCCAGGGATTTAGCTCAGGGGCTTAGGTGCCTTCCTGGCAAGCATGAGGTCATGAGTTCAGTCCCTGGTACAAAAAAAAAAAAAAAAGAAAAAAGTGAGATGTGTGACCCTCCTCTTTCTGTGCCCGGCTTATTTCCCTTATTCTCTAGTTCTGTATGCACTGCTGCAGATGAAGGGGTTTGCTCTTTCATGGCTGCATAGTATTCCATTGCGTGTGCAGGCATTTTCTTTGCCCCTTCCCTGGTGGTGGACATCTCCATGGAGTCCTGATCTCTGTGTTATAACAGTGCTGTATCAAACTCGGGAGTGCAGGGACCGCTCCAGATAGTTCAGATCTGTATCCAGTTGTGGGATTCCTGGACTGATAGGAGTTCCGGTTTTCAGGTTTCTGAGGAACTCCCACACTGCTCTCAGTGTGGATAAGCTAATGCATGTTCCCGTCCCGCAATAGTAAAACTCGACTGTTTATTGCAGCCCTGGTGATTGAACCCAGGGCCTTTGCACTGAGCTGCCCCTCAGCCCTATTTTCATCCTGGGACAGTGTCACTGAGTTGCCCAGGCTGGGTTCATCGTGTAACTTCTTCTCATGGTGTCATTTTTGTGCTTGAAAAGTTCAGGTTTTTTTTTTTTTTAATTTTTATTTTAAAAGGGAGTAAAATTAAACACAACAAAACAGAACAGAATGGGACATAAGAAAGCATAAATTTCAAAGCAAGACAAACAGAGATCTTCACTATCTGTCATATTGTCTCTTGTTTTCTTCCAAATGGTTGTCCTTATCTTTGCATATGGAGAGCTCATACTAAATAACATAGTCCATCTTTTCACAAGATGTGTAGTTCACTGGCTCCCACTTGCTAGGCAGGGGGAAGGGAAGGGAGGACACGGAACGGGGGACAGGACGACATGAGATGTCTGATTCTCAGCCTACACGCAGGCAGTATCACAGTCACCCCCCAGAGACGGGAAGAGTTCCTTGTTCTCCCGGCACCCCAAGCCAACCATACATTACATGTCCCGATGCACCAGGGTCTCTCTCCTTCAGGCCGCCGAAAGTCTGCCACACTCTCAGCCGCCCCCAGAGAGGGGAGGAGCTCCTTGTTCTCCCGGCACCCTGAGTCAACTGCCCGGTACAGGTCCCGATGCACCAGGGTCTCTCTCCTTCAGGCTGCCAAAAGTCTGCCACACTCTCAGCTGCCCCCAGAGAGGGGGTGAGTTCCTCGTTCTCCTGGCACCCCGAATCAACCACATGGTGCAGGTCCCGACGTGCCAGGGTCTCTCTTCTTCAGGCTGCTAAAAGTCGGCCACACTCACAGCTGCCACCCAGAGAGGGGAGGAGCTCCTTGTTCTCCCGGCACCCCGAGTCAACGGCATGGTGCAGGTCCTGAGGCACCAGGGTCTCTCCCCTGCAGGCCCCCTAAAGTCTGCCATACTCACCTGCTATTTCTTTCTGATGAATTGACCATTCCATTTCCAAAGTTCTGAAATGGCCAGCAGACCACAGAAAGAATTCTCTTTAGGCTCCTGTTTGAAACCAGCAGCTACAGCGATCTGCTGGCCTTGCTTCAGGGCCATAACTGCATGTGTGTTTAAGTGGGTAAGATGGATGGCCACATTACTGTTTTTGTTAGATTGTTGAGCAGAACTATTAACAGTCTCGCTGTTTGAATGTCTACTTTGTATGCTTTAATTTTGTAACTTGAACAACTATTTCCAATCATGAGAGTATGTAACATATCAAGTGGCAATTTCTTAGTGTTTTTGGTTTTTTTTTTTGTTGTTGTTGTTTTGGTTTTTTGTGGGGATTTTTTTTGGTTCTTTTATTTTTTTCCCTTTGGAATTCTGTATTGTTGCGACCATTTTTCTGTTTTGTCTGGTTGGGTTTTATTTCCTCTTTAAATAAATTTTTTTTAAAAATCCCAGGGTAAATTGGGGGATATAATAGAAAATGATACAGTATTGAAGTGGGATAACTAGATCCATATGTACCAAGATGGGTAAATTCAAAAATATTAGGTAGAAAATACAAGAAGCAAAATGCTATATACAAATCCCAGCACTCAGAAGGCTGAGGCAAGAGAATTGATGCAAGTCTGAGGCCAGCCTGGGCTACAAAGTGAGTTCAAGGCCAGCCTGAACTGCATAGTGAGTCCCTGCCTCAAAAGGATAAAAAACAATACTATATACAATCTGATGTTAATTATATAAAACATCACACCTATACTATGCATTTTCTGCAGTGCAAATATTTCAATAATTCTTTCTTTAGTCCTGGAAGAAAAAAGACTAACTTTATGTGTGTGGTTGGCTCAGGTTCAAGAGAAAGGGATGGATAGCAGGTGCATTTGTCAAAAGGGACAAAATAATGCTTTTAAAAGAATAAATAATTTTAAATGAATAAATTACAAGAATTAAGTAAATAGTGATTGAATAAATAGGTGGAATAAATTGAACAAAATAGGAGAAAAGTCAGCATCTCCCAAGAAGCAAGAAATCAACTAGCCAGCCTTCCTGGTGGGTTGTGCAAGCTGCATATGCTCCAGAGAGAGAAAAGTCAGACAGCACCTCCCATGAGCCTACAGGTGCATGGGCTGAGAATCAAACACCATATCTAGGGCTGGAGGTATAGCCCAGCAGCATAAGCAACTGCCTGGCAAACACAAGGTCCTAAGTTTGATTCCCAGTACCAAACACCATATCTGTTCCCTGCCCCCAAGCAACTGTATGGTTCTGAGGACAACCTGAATTGATAGCAACTAAGGTACATAAAGCAACTAAATGCTTGTATTGTTTGGTTGATTATACAGGCCTGGGGCCAGCAGTCTGAGCATCTCTTTTGTTTAAAATTTTTTATTTAAAGAGAAGAAGAAAGAAAAAAAAAACAAAACAAAACAGAAAGAGGGTAGCAACAATACAGAATTCCGAAGGGGAAAGAAAAAGAAAAAAAAGAAAAAAGAAAAAAGAACAACCACAAAAAAAAAAAACTAAGAAATCGCCACTTGATAAGTTACATACTGTCATCATTGGAAATAGTTGTTCAAGTTACAAAGTTAAAACATACAAAGTACACATTCAAACATTGAGCCTGTTAATGGTTCTGCTCAACATTCTAACAAAAACAGTAATATGGACATCTATCTTACACACTTAAACACATTTGCAGTTGTATCCTTTAGAGCACTTTCTTTTCCTCTCTTTTTTACAGTAGCAATTACACATTTTGGGTTTTATTATTCCTACAGTTCTTATTACTTTTTACACTAAAGAAACAATGTGATCTTTATAAATATGATTCTTATTTATTTCACTAATGAGGATAGTCTCAAGTTGTCCCCATTTCCCTATGCAGGCCTCAAGATCATCTTTTTTATAGCTGAGTAATATTCCTGAGCATCTCTTAAGAGGATGACCATATGCAATATGGCAAATATGGGGGATTTCCTTCTATCTTGTCTTTGAAGTCCAATATTGTTTTCACTGTTTTGTTTTAATCAATATTCTGTTTTGATTGGTTGTATAGTGCTTTGTTTTTTATTTGATTTTGCCATACCCGATGGAATGGACAACTATTGTGAAGATAACAAGATATACTATGGTAGCTATTATTGTTTTCTTAGTATCCTGCTTTGAAGTTCTGTACCAATTTTGCTGCATTGTTTTGATTGGCTTTGTTCTGTCTTGTTTTGTTGGATTTTACTATCTTTCAAATAAAAATAAAATAAAATAAATTTGAACAAAATAAATACTTGAAGTACACTTAGCTAATATATTGATTAAGTGCTGTTAGAAGCAGAAAGGAGACACAGGATACTTCGCACCCTGATGCAGAAAACCAGGTTCACCACTGCCACTGATCTTTGACATCAGGACTGGGAACAAGGAGGCCACTGGAATAGCTGAGAGCTACTTGTTACTGACAGTGATATTTGTAGGGCTTGTTTACACTTTAGTGAATGTGTATTCAGCCTTCGAGTCTGTTATCATGAGTGTTGGTCATAGCAGCCTTCTAAGTTAGATATTTTGACTACTGTCTGTCAACAGACAAAAAAATCTAAATCTCAGTGACAGTAGCTTTCCACAGTCACAAAACTTGCAAGCGATGAGGCTTTGATTTCAATCCAAGAATGTTGACCTCAGGATTCAGACTTTTAACCACTCTGCCACAATGTGTTTCCAGAAGTAAAATGTCCACACACTCACCATGAAATTAAAATGTAATCAAAAGCAACAGCTAGGGTAGGAAAATATAAGCTATTTGTTCATTAAGATGACTGTGTCCTTCTACTCAGAAAAACAGAATTTGCAGATGTTTGCCCTCAGACACTGATGCCAGTAAAAATAAATCTTTAATGGATGGGAGAAGCTCTCTAAGGAATTCACCTTAGAGAACAGATCAGAGTAGTAAGAGATGAATCAATGTCTACTTCAATCAAGATGTCTGGGGTAGTTGCGTGCAAGCATAATTGTTGAGAGTGGTTTGAATTTTTAAATGTTCATGTTCTTCGCTTCAGTGATTCTGCTTTTTGGTATCTTTACCAGGGACATAGCACTAATACCTAAAGAGATTTGTGCATAAATACTTTCACCATGAAGTGATTCACTATAGTAAGAATTAAAACCAATTTAAATAGCCAACACTAGTGAATGGTTAAAAACTAGAACCTCTATATGATGAGAATTGTGAGACGTACACAGAGCAAGAGTTTGTTATTGTTAAATAATGTTGTTAAATAATAACATTGTTAAATATTATTAAATAATATTGTTAACATAAAATTGCAAACGGAATCCAGATTTACCCTCCTGCTACAAAATATATAGAGACAATGTATAATAACATTTTAAATATATAATTAAGAAAATTAATTAAAAAAATGTATTATAAACTGATAAGAAAAAAATACTGGTACCTTTTCAAGTTCCAGAAAGAAATAAGAGACCTCAAAGCCAGCATACTAAGAATAAGATGAAATTAGGGCAGTAAGTAGAGTGTTGATCCTGTTATATGCCCTCAAAGTCCAGGAACTGGGATTTTAATATCCACCTGGAGAAGGAGATGAGGCCTCAGGTCCACAAAAGGCAGATATCTTCTCTTGATCCATTTACCTCCAAAACAGAGACCAAGATGAGAACAAAAGAGTTGGAGGCCTACTTGGTGCATTAATCAGTGTTCTCCAAAAAAAAAAAAAATCAGTGGGTTGTGTATTTATTGTAAGAGATGGTGTAGTGGATTGGTAACTAACTGGTGATCAACTTAAACACCAGCTGAACTGAATCAGCACGGTGCTGAGCGTGGATGGCCCACCAAAGGACTATTAGCAGAATAAAACGGAGACCTGAAGAGGAAGAACATAGCCCGTGGGTCCTCCTAAGTGGTGTTGTTGTTTGGATCCATTGGTTCCCCCTGGAGGAGCTTGTCATGCTAGTTCCCCGGATAAGAACTCGGCTGCTATCATTGGAGGAGCTCGGGACCCTGTTGCTGAGGATGGCTGCCATTCACTTTGGGAGGAGCTGTGGTCCTTACTTTGAGCATTTCTTCCTGCTCTAGAAGGGAAGATGTGCTGTTTAATTTCCAGAAGTTTGTCCCACTGACTTCCTGATATGGTCTCAAATGTTCTCATTATCAGAACAGCTTGGGACCTTATTATTGCTGAGGATGGCAGTGGTAATTTTCAGGGGAGCCCTGGTCCTTATTTTAAGCATAGCTTCTTGGCTCTAGACAGAACCCTCAGCCTGCTGGCACAGACCCTTCACCCCACTGGCACAGACTTTCTAGCTTCCACTGTTGCTGACCATTGGGCCTTCCCAGGGCAGATCTGTGCGATAGACTTGCATGGGTCATTGTAGTGGGCTCTAGGTTTTCAGCTGGACTCATGCAGGCTACTGCCATGGGATCCAGGCCCTTGGCTAGATTTTCTAGCTCTTTAGCATTGTGTACAGATTTGCCATGCTCTCTTTGTATTTGACTCCTTGGGTGACCATTGTAAGTAGTATGTGACCTGTATGTAATTGTTCTCCTTGCAACCCCTGACTGCAACACATAGGATCATGCAATGATAGAGGCTGGCAAGTCCAAGCTCTGCAGGGTGGGCGCACAGAGAAGTGTAGTGCTGCTACTCGAGTGTGAGGAGGTGATGCAGAATTCCCTTCAGGTTCCTTCTGCAAAGCATCTTTGTGGCTTTCACAATTGATGTGGTTGTTTCTACAGGAGTCAGGAAATATTATACATCTGTTTCTGGTCTGATTCCATTGCTCAGAACTCAGTCATATAGACACATCTACCTGCAAGAGAGAAAATAGAACTCAAAGCAAGAATCATGGATTTTGGTGAATAGATAGGTGTCTCTACCCAAAAACCTCACACTGCATTTCTCCACCTCTCAACTCCAATCCTTGTGAAGGGCTCAAAAAGCCTCAGATGGTGACTCCACCTCCTTTCCTGATCTGACCCAGTCTCCTGCCCTGCTGCTTTCACTCACCATGCCCAATCTCACAAGTCTTCCTTTATGCCCTGGCTACTGCCAAACCTTTGAGTTTGTTTTTCCTTCTACCTGGACCACTCCTCTTATAAATCCTTTAAGTCTCAATCCCCTTGTCATTTTCCAAAGGTCTTTACTTTACCATTCTCTTTAATATCTCCAACCTTCCAGACAGTGTCCTGCTGAAAAGTAATGGCTGGGGGTTATCAGAATAGAAGGAAAATGTCAACTTCAAAAGTTACTTCAGCAAAAAAAAAAAAAAAAAAAAATGAACCGCAAAGGAGGAACACAATGCAAGAAGCAGTGGTGGTCCAAGAGAAGATAAAAATATGTTAGCAAGTCTAATATTTAATGGATGATACAATCTTAAGTGAAGTAAATCAGACCCACAAGTTTGAATATTGCATTGTTTCTCTTGTGTGAAAAACCGAAAGGGTAAATAATAAGCATAATGAGGATAGATATTGAGAAGTAAGAAGAACATACTCAAATGGGAAGGGGAACAAGGAAGGAGGGAAAGGGAGAGGAAAGGAAGGGAAAAGGAAAAAACAGAATAAAGGGAAAAATGGAAATAAAGTTTTTGTAAATGGCGAAGGGAAGACAGGTTGAAGGGAGGGAAAGGTGATGGGAAAAAAACAATTAAGATATATTATGTACGGAGAAAAATTCCTTACAATGAATGTGATCAATATACTACTAAAAAAATAAAAAGACTTGAAAATACTTATTGAATGGTGAATCATAACTACTGAGAGGTTAAAAACATGGAGGAACTAAAATTCTAGACAACTGTGATATGGAACTTATGAATAAAGTGTGCAGGAGGAAATTAATACATTCTGTGTCTTTAAAGTAGGAGAAGTGTTACCATTTTAATTAACTTATGATCCTGACAGACAAAAAAACAGTTAAATATGCATGTTTTTAAAAAGTATGCCAAAGGACTTCTGGGAAGATGACAAAACAGGGAGCATCAGAGAAGCAGCCTCTCTGATATTTGGAATCCAGAAGCTGGAATACAGCAACATGAGGAAGAGGAGGAGGAACGAAGTGGGTTTCCCCCCAACTCAGCAAGGATCTGAAGTGAAAATTAGAGCCCACAGGGAAAGCAGAAAGACGGGCTACAGTGCAGAGGAGGGAGGCAGCAAAGTGGGGCTTTCTCCCTGAGCCCAGCTCTCAGTGTGGGAGAGGAGACTTGGACCTTCAGCACAGTGACTACTGGTGACTCAAGAGGCCTCCACAGAAAAACGCACCTGTGGAACAGAGCAGTATCCACAGTAACAGACTGCAGTGGTTGGTGAATTATTTGGGTTCAGACATCCCCCAGGAGAGGGCAATTGACTGATAGCTACCTCACAGAGGAACCAACTGACTAGGAACTGAGAACAGCTATGGCTCCTAAGGTCACTGAGAGGCATAACCAAGGTTCAAGTCTGCAAGAGGTCAGGGAGCTGAGTGCAAACTGGCAGGAATCACTTGGAGTATTGTGGAGTGAATAACTCAGGCACCAACCTCACAGCCAAAAACCAGAAGCAGCTTGAACTTCAGAGGAACTAAAGGCCCAGTCTACTCAAATTATCCACCACCACCATAATCCTACTCCTAGCTTGCCAAAATGGATCTGGGCTCTGTCTGCCACCTCAGTCAACCAGTGATAGCAGAAACACAAACTAAAGTAGACATTTTTTTCTGCTTTTCTTCTTTTCTCTGCTTCTTGCTTTTTTCTCTCTTTTTCTTCATTTGTTTTTGTTTTTATATGAGCAAGAATGTTGTTTCTAGTTTTCTGGGTTTTGTTTATTTTGTTCTGTTCTTGTTTCTGTCTCTTCCTTCTTTCTTTCCCTCCTGTTTGCTTCAGTTCCCAAAGCTTACATAATGTTCCTTTGACCTTCAACCTTCCTTCTAATCCCTTTCTCTTCTGTTTCTTTGTTTTTCCCTCTACCCCGTTTAACTTTTCTCCCTTGAAGATAAAATCACCATATTGAAGGGTTATGTACAACATTTGCTGAATTGTTCTAGATTTGGTTATATAACTGAACATGATATCATACAGTTAAAGATGGCAATTAATAGTTCCTGCAGTTTGTTCTTTTTAGAGGGTATTTGATGCTATTGCTACTACTGATTGCACTATGTTAACCAAAGTGACATAATTGTTCTAGTCAGTTTTTCTTCCTTGTAGGCCAAGACTGAGATTTCCTGAGGCTCATAAAAAAATACTATAGGCTGGTGCCAACGAACCAGGGACTAGGCCAAACAGGTGGCAACTTCTTGTCCCCAATAAATTGAAGAGGAAAGACTTTGTAACAGACTCAAAGCCCAAAGCCAGCTATACCTGAAAGATATATCTGAGAAGTAAGCCATTTCCTAATTGTTCTCAGTACTACCAATAAATATATCTACCATAAATAATTTACAAGCATAAATGCAGGAATTAAACTGAAAAAAATTAAAAATGAGATGACATTTAAACAAGATGCAACCTCAGTCTTCCAGGCAAACCCAGAGTGCAAACAGGTGGAACAATTTGAAGGTCATTCACACGGACTCTCTAAAATGCTAACAGCAAAAATAATAAGGTAAATGAATGAGGAGCTTAAAAAAATCAAATCAGATGTAATTTTTCAGAGATGATGACCAAAATGCAAGACATACTTACTGACTCTAGAGCAGCTAAGGATGAAAAAAAAATAGAGGAACGTGGGAAAATTATGGAAACTATGAATTCCCAACATAAGAAAGAAACGAAATCCATGAAACAGATTCAATCAGATATCCGGGAGATTAAAAATTCTATTGAAAGTATACACAGCAAAATGAACCACTGTGAGGACAAAATATCAGATATAGAAGACAGCATTGTTTTAGTAATCATTAAAAAGAAAGATTTATCTAAAATAGTAAGGGACCACAAAAAAAAAAATTAATCCATTAGATGCCAGACAACGCAAAGAAAAATAACATAAAGTTGATCAGAGTCAAGGAAAAAAGCAAGAGATAGAGCAAGTGACATAAAAACCTGTTCACAGAAGTCATGGCAGAGAACTTATCAGGCATGTAAGAAGAATTTGACATATGGAAAGTGAGGCTCATAGAACTCCAATAACCATGACCCCCCAAAAATATCTACCCCAGGGCATATGATAGCTAAGATTACAGAAATTCAGTACAAGAACAAAATATTAAACATGGTTAGAAAAAAAGAAACAAATCACTTACAACCTCTACCCCAGACTGATGTACCCTGCAAAACTATCTTTCAAGTCAATGGAAAAATAAGATCCTCCCATGACAAAGAACAAAGAAATTCATGACCATCAAACCAGTTCTACAAAATGTTCTGAAGGATATTTTAGAAAGAGATAACTAAGACCAAAATTCCAAAAACTCCAGTAGAAAGAATCCATCCAAGGCAAGCAATTAAACAGAGGGAAAAGACAGGAAACCAACAACAGGAAAATAATATGACAAAGATAAGCCAATATATATCAGTTATAACCATCAATGTGAATGGTCTCAATTCACAGTCAAAAGAAACAGACTGGCAGAATGAATCAAGAAATAAGATCCAACAATGTGCTGCATAGAAGACACAGATTTAACTCAAAATGAAATTCATAGACTGACAGCAAAAGGATGGAAAACAATATTTAGTGTGATAGGAACCAGGAAAAGAGCGAGAGCAACTATCCAATTTGCAGAAAAAGTAAACTTCAAGCCAAGACTGATCAAAAGAGAAAAAGAAGGTCATTATGTACCTGTTAGAGAAAACTTCAAGAGGAAGAGATAACAATCATAAATTTATATGCCCCAAATACTAGCACACTCAACTATATAAAACAAATATTAACAGACACAAAAAATCAAATAAACACTAGCATAATTGTAATGGGAGACCTTAATATACCACTGTCACAAATAAATCAACTAGACAAAAAAGTCAACAGCAACAAAAAAACTGAACCAAACCTACGAACAAATGGATTTAGTAGATGTCTGCAGAGTATTCCATCCCACAATATCAAAGTACACATTCTTCTCAGCTGACCACAGAATGTTCTCCAAAGCAGATACACCAGATACTACCCCATAGAACATGCTTAAGTAAATACAAGTTATCTCATGCATAATATCTGATCATAGTACAGTGAAAATGGAAATCAATGGCAAAAAACTACATAAACACATGGAAATTAAATAACGCCCTCCTGAACAATGAATGGGTTACAAATGAAATTAAAGAAGAAATTAAACAATATCTACTATTAAATGATAATGCTGATATAACAGAATGTATGGGATGCAATGAAAGCAGACTTATGAGACAAATTTAGAGAGGTAAACTCTCACATCAGAAAAACAGAACAAGCTAAAATAAGCAACCTAATGTTGGACCTCAAACTTCTAGAAAAAGAAAAGCCGACATGGAGCACAGTGGACCTCATCCCTGACTGGCTCTGAGGGGGTGCGCTGGGCTCAAGAGCAGCCTTGAGGTCAAATTAAAGATTTGACCTCAAATTAAGGACATAGATGTTTACTTCACATTGGGAAATGCTACAGATGAACCAAACTTCTTTCTATATAAACAGCACTGTACAACATCCAAGCAGTCCACTAACCTTATACAAGTGGCGTGGGTGGATGATGATAATGATGATGATGACTTTGATGTTGGTCATGTGAGCCAGAGTTCCTGTGACAGTGAAATGGAGCAAGAATCAATTTATACAGACATGGGGTGCAGACCTTCTTGATTCAAATCATGAAGAGTATAGTTAAAATGCTGCAAAATAACCACACAGCCATATGGAATAGTCCATTAGAACTAGGTTCTAAAGTATAGTGAGAGTCATAGTAGAGAGCCAATGTTAGAGCTAAGTCTGAAGATACAGTGAGAGTCTTCACGGGGGTAAACTGTATTGGACAAATGCCAGCATTGCCATTCAGTGTTGGAAATTGTAACAGACAAAATGCTGCAGCATACTGTGAAATACACAGAGACTGAAATGCAAATAAAACATTCTGTATACACCAATGGCCATATTCAAAAATGTATTTATTGTGATGCATTGCTAGCTGAACTGAAAGCATTCATAAGTCTGCTGTACTTAGCACAGATTTCTCATGGCATTCACAGGTATTACAGAAAAGTGGGTCAAAATATGACATAAAAATTTGTATCTTTGTACATGCAAAGATTTATTATGCTTCCAATTTAGACATTTATCCTGGACTTTAGTCATCAAGTCATTCCTCATTCATATAGTAATAAACCAAATGATGCTGTGAACAGACTTGTTTCTCCCATCTCCCAGACTAACTGGATGTGACACTGAACAATTGGTTTACTAGTTTCCAATTGATGGTGCATTTGTTAACAGAGCATGAGTTGACCAGCACAGGAACTAGCCACAGGAACAAAGTAGAAATTCCAAATCAAATGTTGCATTTTCAAAGCAGAGGCTTGTATAGTACAATCTTTGAATTTCAGAAAGAAATAACGTTGGCCTCATATGTGGCAAAAAATTTTTTTAAACCTGTAACAGCTGATGTCAACATTTCACCAGGATGGACATATTGATAGGGAAACCTTGACAAAATGGAACACAGAGATGGAAACTTTGAACAAAAAAACCAAGGTGTAGTAGATGTTTTCGATGAGTTATGAAGCAACTATGATGTCACTTGAAACACAAAGCACTGGCCAATGGCTGTGTTTTACTCCTAAACAGGTATGGCATAATTTGATAGTTACAAAGAAAACAACAATCGCTTCTCGGCCTTTTGGCTAAGATCCAGTGTACAAAGAAAACAACAAATGCAAACTATCACAGAGAAATTTTCTTAAAGGACTGGGACTGAAGCAGAAGAAAAACAAAACGTTTCTGCCCAGGAAACTACACAAAAAATTGTGGAGCACACTGATGAGCTGACAGGTGAGCAGGCAGGCACAGTTCACAAAGACCTACTACAATAAGAAAACTAAAAAGATGTCAATTGTGCTCTACAAAAAAGTACAGGAAAACAAAACATATGTACTATCAGTGTAAGTGATACTTGTGTATGGAACATGCAGGTGTCATTTGTGAAAACTGCCTTGGGTATGACAGTTGAGACAAAGCTCATTTTTGTGGTAGGGTTCTATTGGTATTTTCACTGTAGCTCATATAGGAATTTATTTGTGATATTATCTTTTAGGTATTGTAAGCAAGTACACATTTGATATGAAAATATTGATGTCTGTTCTAAATACACATTACATATTGAGAATTTAATAATTTATTTTATTGGTATCTTATGATTCTGTTAATTACAAGAACACAATAATAACCTCCTGACAATACAGAAAGACCACTGAGATGTCAAGTATGCCAGGAAAACAAAAGACATGTGTTATCAGTGTAAAGATTGCATGTGTATGGACATGCTGTGTGCAGATGCCTTAGGTGTGATAATTGAAGTAAAGATTTTTTTTGTAGAGTGCTATTGGTATTTTATTTATAGCTCATATGGGACTTTATTTCTGATGTTCTTTTTGAGACTTTGTACACCAAAAACTAGTCTATGTTGAAATTTTTTATTTTTTTAATAAACATTCAATAAATATTAAAAACTCCAAAAAAAGAAAGAAAGAAAAAGAAGAGCAAGTCAAGTCCAAAGCTCATACAAGGGAATAAATTATAAATATCAGAGCAGAAACTGATGCAGTTGAGACCAAGACAATACAAAGAATCAATGAATAGAAGAGTTAGCTCCTTGGAAGATTAAATAAAATTGACATCCCTTGCTTTTGGGGAGGAAGAACAAATATAGTAAAAATGCCCATACAGTAATATACTAGTCTGTCTTAGTTCATCAAAAAGAATAGTTTGTGCTGTCATTGATTGTTTGATCATTTTTTGTGCATAGATCTTGTAACCTGAACAACTACTTCTAAGATAACAATATGTGATACATTAACTAGTTTTAATTTTCTATTTTATTGAAATTCTGTATCATTTCTATCCCTTTTTGTTTTTTTTTAAATAAAAAAAAATTTAAAAGCTCATATGTCCAAAATTGCTACACGTACTTAATGCAATCCCAGTCAAAATTCCAGTCTAGAGCCATGCCACCCTAAATGTGCCCAATCTCATCTTATCTCAGAATCTAAACAGGATTGGGCTTGGTTATTACTTGAATGGGAGACTGATCAGAATTCCAACAGCATGTCTCGCAGAATTAGAGAAAACAATCCTAAAGTTGATTTGGAACCAGAAGAGACCTAGAATAGCAAAGGCAACTCTGCAACAAGAGCAAGGCAGACAACACCACAATCCCTGACTTGAAATTATACTACAAAGCTACTAGGGTTAAAAAAAAAAAAAAAACCAGCATGGTACTGGCAAGAAAAATAAAGACCCAAGACTCAATGAAACAGACTAAAAGATACAGAAACAACACCAAACATATTCAGCCACCTTATCCTTGACAAAGGAGGTAAACATCTTCACTGGAAGAAAGATAGCTTCTTCAATAAATGGTGCTGGAAAAACAGGCTTTCCATGTGCCAAAGACTGAAACTAGATCTGTATCTCTCATCGTACACTAAGTTAGAATAAAAATAGATCACAGATCCAAATATTAAAAAAGAAACACTAAATCTATTATAAGATAAAATAGGGAGCGCCTGGGATTTATCTCAGCGACATAAGCGCCTGCCTAGCAAGTGTGTGGTCAGGAGTTCGATCCCTGGCACACACACAAAAAAAGATAAAATAGGGAGAGCTCTTGAAGACATCAGTATAGGCAAAGATTTAATGAACAAAGCCCCAATTGCACAGAAAATGTCACAAAGAATCAATAACTGGGATCTCATCTTATTAAAAAGATTTGCACTGCGAGAAATCACCAACAGAGTGAAGAGATAACACACAAAGTGGGAAAATATTGTTGCCAACTGTTCCTCAGATAAAGGACTAATATCTAGACTATATAAAACACTCAAAAAAGTCAGATCTCTTAAATGTAAAGAACCAGTGCAAAAATGGGTATCTGAAATGAACAGATACTTCTCAGAAGAGGAAGTAGAAATAGCAAATAAATACATGAAAAATGTTCAACATCACTGATCATTAAAGAGACACAAATTAAAACAACACTGAGATTCCATCTCACTCCAGAAAGAATGGTTATTATCAATAAATCAACCAATAAAAAATGCTGGCAAAAAATGTGAGGAAAAAAAGAATCCTTCTCAACTGTTTGTTGGAGTATAGACTGGTGCAAACACCGTGGAAACCAGTGTGGAATTCCTCAAGGAAAAAAAAACAACTAACACTAGAAACTCCACTTAAGCCAAATGTTCACCTTCTTGATACCTTCCCAAAAGAAGCAAAACCATCTTAGCACAACGATATATACACACCCATGTTCATAACAGTGTGGTTTATAGTAGCTAAATCTAGAAAACAGCCCAAATGCCCATCCATCAATTAATGGATAAACAAGATGTGGGGTTTTTTATGCAATGGAGTACTATTCTGCCATAAAGAAAGATAAACTTGAGCTATTTTTAGGTAAATAGATGCCCCTTGAGACCATCTGATACACAGGTTCAAATATTGCATGGTTTCTCTGGTGTGAGAAACCAAACATATAAATAAGGACCAAAATGTATAACAGATATTATGAAATAGGAAGAAAATGTTCAAATGGAAAAGGGAACTAGGGAGAGGAGCAAGGGGAAGGATGGAAGGGAAAAGGAAAAAATAAGAGGAAAAAATAGAAACAAAGATTTTATAAATGAGGAGCGGCATTGAAAAGAAGGGAGGGATAAGGAAAAAGAAGAATCAAAATACATGATGCATAGGTACAAATTCCATATGATGTATGTTATCATTATGTATATCTAAAATATAACAACAAAATTAATTTTTAAAAAAATCACACTGTATGTAGTGGTAAAACACCTGTAATTCCAGCACTAGGGAGGCTGAGGCAGGAGAATCAGGAGCTCAAACTCAGCCTGGAGGCCAGCCTGGACTACATAGTGAGTTAGAGTTCAGTCTGAACTACATACAGAGATTCTGTCTGAAAAACATACACACAAAAATAATTTTTTAAATAGTATCATCCAGGCGGGGTGTAATGGCACATGCCTGTAATCCTAGCACTTGGGAGGCTGAGGCAGTGGGATTGCCAAGAGATTGAAATTAGCCTGGGCTACATAGTGAGTTCATGGCCAGGCTGGGGAGGAAGAAGAAAGAAGAAGAAGAAGAAGAAGAAGAAGAAGAAGAAGAAGAAGAAGAAGAAGAAGAAGAAGAAGAAGAAGAAGAAGAAGAAGAAGAAGAAGAAGAAGAAGAAAAGAGAAAAGAAGAAGGAGAAGGAGAAAAGAAGAAGAAGGAGAAGAAGAAAAGAAGAAAAAGGAGAAGGAGAAGGAGAAGGAGAAGAAGAAACAAAGAAAGCAAGAAAACACCCATTTATTCTCATTATTTTACCCCCATGACTTCCATGGGACTGACTCCCTGTGATGAGCCCACACCATTGCCAGTATCTGCAGCAACAGACTGGCAGGGGTACACCTGCTATTAGTGGATGTCAACTGCCAATTTAGCCCCTGGCCAGGTCCCAGGGGCTTTCTCTTCTGGCCAGAAAGACTTGCAAGATGTTCCTGAGGGAGGAAAATTGTTAGCAGCCTGTGAAGAAAATGGCAATTGTGACTAACATCCAACTCCAGTGCCTGGGAGACAGTTTACCACTGCAGTTAGGATGTGAGTTTCACTTCATCTTGTCTTGAACATTCTCCTGAGTTTTAGAGAAACAACATAAATAAGTTATGCTCTATGGGTACATTTCTTCATCTCTGAAACAAAGGGACTGAGCTGGAGAAGAGGCTAAATTAGATGACAGTGCCAGAACTAAATGGCAGCTATAACTAATTACTAGGAAAAGATCTGCTAATTTACAGAAACCAAAATTACAAGCAACTGATATGGAAACCCAAACATAATGTATTTGTCTTCAGTAAGTATAAATGCCAAGTATAAAGTTCCTCTCCAGGGGAACTGTCCAAAAGACATTTTCCCTGCCCTTGGTCCTTCCTTCTGGGAGAGTAGGTCCTAAAGGTGGAAATCAGGGCCATCACTGACTCTGAATTTCATGAAGGTCTTCAGTGGGGGTGGACTTTTGGTGTCTTTGCTTCTCCTCCCAGTGTTTGGGTTCACTTTTCCTATGACAAAAATGTGGACATTCCTGCTGTTGCCTTTAGCCATTGTAGCAATATGTAACTAATAAAATAGTATTCTAGAAATACTATGGATTTAATGTAGTAAATTTTACTGTTGAATGTAGATAAAACTCTAAGTGCATATAATGCATGAAAGTGTTTAATACCACTAAGATATATCAAATATTATGGAAAAGTGAATCATCCCAATGTTTATATCTTTGGAGAGTGCTGCTACTTTCTCACTCCCACTCTTCCAGGAAGGTGGTAGGAAGCGCCTTTAAAATGTAAGGTAATTGAGAGCATCCAGGACCCTTGGGAGAGCTCGGTGTATATTCTCTCACTGAGGAGGGATCCGACTAACTCAGGCCTGAGAAAGCTGAAGCTGCTGGCAGCTACAGGACACAGAACCCAAATTTCTAGGATTTCTTGGAGAACTGAGGTTTACTGTTGAGCAAATTTTTGTCACTCTACAAACAGCAAGCCAGGCTGGAAACACTTTAAGTTCATCCCAGTAAGACCACATGAAGAGTAAAGGACTCCAGTCACTGGTACATTCTCGGCCACCAGATTAGGGCAGCAGGTGGGATAAGCAGAAGGCAGCTGAAGGAACAGAATCCACTGCCAACGTTAGACTCTTATGGACCCAAAAACATGTCACACAGGAGTCTGTGTTAAACATCTGCCAGGCTCAGAGAATAAGCCAAGTAAGAACTGTCCTGTCCCTTGGCCAGCAAGGAGACTGCAATCTCCTTCCTACATCACAGATTCTGTTACCAGTTGGGGTCCAGTCAAGTAAGAAAAGAGGGACAAGGAAGAGGAAGAAGGGCAGGACAAAGAGCAGAAGAGAGAAGTCTTACCTGCAAATCAAATATGAGGTGTTGATTATTATCTTAGATGGATATTTCTTTTTTGTTATGATGAATTTAGAAAGGTTCTCATCATCAAAATGCAATAATGGTTAATATTTGCATACAGTGTTGCCCCAATTCACAAACTTAATTCATTCTACAATTCTGGGGAAGATGGCCACGGTCGTGTTCATCACCCAAGCAGAGAAGCACAATGTTGACAAATACTTCTGCTGGCGAATAGAATTGTTCTTGAACAGAAGCACTCATAAACCAAGGTATTGCTCTGTTTCTTTATTTTTTCTGGTGTTTAAAAGAGGTTGAGGACACATAGCATTTCACATTCTAAATATTTCAGACTACCTCTTCACAGAACAGGGATCTTTATATACATGCCACAGCTACTCTGTGGGATTAGAGGGGATCCCTTAAAGTTTTGTGTACTATCTGATACATACGTAGCTTCCCTAAATGCCTCTAAGATGCGTGTGTGTGTGTGTGTGTGTGTGTGTGTGTGTGTAGAGAGAGAGAGAGAGAGAGAGAGAGAGACTTTAACTTTCAAACATTTAAGTTGCAAACTTTCAAACATTTAAGTTGCAAACTTTCACAGGTGTACTGTACAAGATTCATTTTGGAGGCTGAGGATTTAGCTCAGTAGCATAAGCACCTGCCTGGCAGGTGCCAGGTCATGAGTTTAATCTTCTGTACAAAATAATAATAATAATTAATTTTAAAAAGCTTCATTTTGCCAGTTTATGAATGAATTGACTTATGAACAATTTTTCCAGTAGAACTCACTGGTAAGTCATGGACTTACATATACAGTAATACCTAGGTTCACAAATGCTTCTGTTTGCAAAGAATCTGGTTCACAACCAAAAGTATTACACAAAATTTCCTTCCTTTGCAAACTCCATATGGGTAATGTCTTAGTGACTTTCTCATGACTGAGACAAAATACTCAACACTCAAAGTTAAAGGAGGAAAGATTTATTTAACTCATGGTTTGTAAACATTTCAGTCCATAATCAGCTGGCTCCAACACAGGGTGGCAATGGCAGAGGGGCAAAAGTTCTTGGTGGCAGAAGACAGCAAAATCAAAGGAGAGACAGCCAGGACAATCCTCCTTCTGTACTTTGTATTGTATGCAGACTACTCACCCTAGGGTGAATGTAGCACTCATACCCTTAATCCCAGCACTGGACTATGAATCAATCACAAACTCTAGATTCAGCTCCCTCCAGAAAGTCTACCTCCCATGACTGCATGAGGCTTTGGGAGGACATCCAGCCACAAACCATAACAGATAACAAATATGACCACAGCCATCTTCCCCCCAACAAATACACAGCCATCTTCCACAAAGTCTAAAACAGAGCTGCGTGTTGTGCTGCATGCCTGTAATCCCCAGCACTCAAGAGGCTGAGACTGGAGTATCACCAAAAGTTGGAGCCCAACCTGGGCTCTACAGTGAGTTCAAGGACATCCTCAACTGCATAGTGAAATCCTATCTCAAAAAAATTGTAAAACAAATTATTTGTTCAAATCAGAAAGATACTCTGGAAATTTCATTTCCAAAGTTGAGGCTGTTATTTGTGACTCAGTGGAGACAGGACTGTTCCCAAAGAATAAGCAGAAGAATTTCATTCACTTGGGAGTGGAGGAATCTTATCCCTGAAAGAGATGACAAAAAAAAAAAGCAAAAAGGACATAGCTTTGTAAACTTCAGTGAAAAAGAAGCTTATATTCTATGGTGACAGACATTGCTGGAAAAATACTCTAGTAAGTTATTCACATATTTGTAACCCAGGTGTTTAAAAACCATACAGGAATCTCATACACTGCTGATGTACATAGAAATTGCTAAAAATTCTATGCCCAGTGCAGCAGCCACGTCTATCAAAATTTTAGATACATTCTTTGAGCCAGCAATCTATTCCCTGAGAACTTATTCTGCTCATATCTTTGCCATGTGAAATGACCTGGTAAAAGGATCTGCCTGAAATATTGTTTGTGATAGCAAAAACTGAAATTATCTTAAAAGCCCATTAATGAGGAACTACTTAAATATATGGTGGTATATATTATTATTATTATTATTATTATTATTATATATGTGATTTACATATTTTATATGTGATATCTAAATTAGCTCAGACTTCCAAGACAAAATACCATGCACTAAGTGACTTCAACAAAGACACTTGGTTCTAAAGACTGGGAGATCCAAGAGCAAGGTGCCTGCTGATTGGATTTCCTGGGGAGGGCTCTCTTCTGAGCCTGCAGGCTGCCACCTTCTGTCTTCATATAGAGTTCTTTGATATATCCTCTTATAGGATGCCCCCTATTAAAGCTTAATCCTAAACTCCAGCCTCACAACCTCATGTAACCTTAACAATTCCTTAATCCTAATGCCAAATTGGGCATTAGCAATTCAACCTATGAAGGAGTTTTTAGTATTCCACAACAGGATATGTATGATAGACCCCTTTAAGGCAGCAAAAAGAATGAGGCTACCGTGCAGAAAGACTGCCAATGGAAAAAGAGTAAAACGCAGATCCTGTTGCTGGGCAGAGTGCTGAGTGCCCCCAGTTTGTCTTCCCCATTCACTCCACCTTACCCACCTGGTCATCTCTGAGAAGGGTCTCTGTTAACTACACAATCCGGTTGTGTTATCCTCTGCCTCAGGCTGGGGTCAGCACACGGGGTCCTGCAGCAGGAGATAAGAAAGGAGAAGAGGAGTAAGAATTTCTTCCCCACCATGCCCCTCACCAGCCGAGTGACTCACACAAAATCATCATGCCCTGTCTCCCAACCGTCATCTGCCCAGGTGCCGCACTGCCCCTGTGCTTTGACTACAGCCTGCCTACTCTTTTGCAAACAATGCGTGTGCTACGCTTCATTCAGATGACTCACTTGAAGTGTTCCATCTGTTTTCTTCAGGGCTCTGACTGGTGCAGCATGTCAGTATGTGCGTTAAAAAAAGAAGTGAGAGAGACAGAAGATGTGTATGTGTATGCGTGTGCATGTGTGCATTTATTCATGCTTAGCAAACCTCTGGAATACTGTACAAGAAAATGCTAGTAGTAGTTGCCTCAGAGGAAGGAAACTGGGTGACTGGGGTGGGAAAAATAGGTATTTATTTTTGTTGCATCTATTCTGTTTCCTTTTGAATTTTATACTATATATATATATATATATATATATATATATATATATATATCTTATTCAAAGAGATTTTAATTAAATTTTTTAATTTTTATTTTTATAGTACATGTTTGCAGTACATAATGATTATATTCCTCATAGAGAGTTGGTGAATGCTCATGAGACATCTTAATTCCTTTTACATCCCTTTCCCCTTCTCCCCACCCCCACCCTCCATATCTTGTTCCCTTTCCCTTAATTTTTTTTTAAAGCCAAGATACAGAAGAACTTGGTGCCAAAGGACTTCACCAGCAGCTGTTCCTGCAGCACTGGATGGCACCTTCCCCAGAAATGGCTGCCTTTCCTGGCAAACACTGCAAACTACCAATTAAACAAAGAAACAAAGACATAATTAACAGTGTCTTTCACTCTGCCCTATCCAGACAAGGGGTTCAATATTCTGCAAACATTTGATGTACTGACTCTGAAACCATGGTCTCACACTCACTGGCAGGCAAAATGTTCATAGTAAGACAGTAATTTCATGACAACACCTAGCAACATGTGTTGGCCACATCATTGCGACCCCCCACCCCCAAATTGGATCGGAGTCACAGTGACCCAAGATAGAGCTTGCTTGGGGCCTCCACTCTGACTCACCTTCTAATTCCTTTCTGACACCCTAGAGACTTAGAACTAGCTAGGACTAATTGAGTCACAGTGACACAGCAGGGGGCTGGCTTGGAGGCCAGGCAGGGAAGCTATGTCCACTTCTCTAGGAGTGGCTTTTTCCCCTGCCTCTCCACCACAGCTGACACATTATTTAGCAACATCTCTATTTTTATCATGGTTATTATACTGAAGTGCTCTTCATTTTCATGCCATTATTGTTGGCAGGGTCATCAGGAGAATTCGTTGCCCGGGAGACAGGGAGAGAGGCTGCACACTCAGTCTCTTGCCCAGACTTCATCTGACAGTACACTGTTGAGTCTCATTTCTGGTGGTAGGGTGACCGCCACAGGCCATTGGTCCTTCTGGTTCCACCTTCTTACACAAGTGTCTGGTTCAGTGACAGCTCCCTGCTATGTTCCCTCCCTGTTGAAACAGAGAGAAACCTATCCATATTTTATAGAGAGGTACATAATTGATAGCAAAAACAGATCAGTCATACAAATCCTCTGTGCCTATCTTTCAGGGGAGAACAAGTCTGAAGAAAACAAACTGCAGTTTTGGGCACATGTAGAATAGAACCACTCCTGCCCCAAATAGCTCAGGCTGCTCCTTTCCCAGGTGGAAGAGATGTCCCAAGACACATTTATGTCCTAAAACATAAAAGTCCCACACCAGATTCCACTGCAGCAGCTTGAAACTGCCTATGTCCCCAAAGTTGGCCAGCAGGAAAGGAGTGGTAAGGTACTGTGCTGAGGTTGCTGCCCTCACTGTCTCCCTCTGAGGGTGCAAGCTTCCCTCCTCACAACCTGCTCTGCAGCCTTGTGGCAGTAACAGAGGTTCCCCCTGCCCTGAGCCCCAAGTGAACTCACCCTGGTCCTTTCCTCATGTAGTGTCCTTGCTGGACACTTCTCCTTTCTCTCCTGTGAGACCCAGATTCCCAACTCAGGTGAACACTTCCTGGCTGTCCCCTGAGATATGGTCTTCACAAAGATGGCCCCAAGCAGAGCGATCTGGCCCTATTTCCTACCCATGCCTTTCTTACACTGCTCAACACTATCCCAGGAACCAGTAGATCTTAGTACCACTGTTTCTCCCCAGTTCTCCTAGATAAGGGCTGTAGAGGAGACACAAGGCAGAGTAGTGAGAGTCAGAGCACCAGATGGGGAGTCAGAAGGCCCAGGTCAATAGTGAATGCAATGGCAAGAGAGCCAAAGAAAAAAAGAAGGGCGTGAACAAGGCTCTTGACCCAGCTCTGCACAGCTATGTGCAGAATCAGAGGTGACTAGATCCATGTGTTTGGTGGGCTCCATCATCAAGAGTCAGGCAATACTGGGGACAGGCAGGGAGACCGTGGCAGGCCTTTGGGTTCCTACCATAAAAAGAATTATGCTGACTGGATGACACAAATGTTCCAACTCAGAAATCAGCACTTGTTTGCACTTCAGTTTGCGAGTAAGCCCTTCCTCTCTGCCTTTCTGGGAGGGTTGTGGGGCTCTTTCTATTAAAAAACCCTTTTTTAGTGGTGAAATGCCTATGGGGGTCATGCTTCTTTATCCTCTCCACCCAGGGCTAATCAGATTTGCAGTGTCTCTAGGCACCTAGTAGCCAGCCTGGGCAGAGACAAGCAAAACATGCACTAAGAAAATAATAAAGCCCACTGACTTTGACAGCCCAACCTAACCACATCAGCCCCACGCTCTGCCCATCACACCCAGCCCTAGCTTGCTCTAAAAGATAGAAAGGGAGCCCACCCTTCCCTTCATCAACCACACCTGTGAGAACCATGGTGTCTCTAGTCTCGGTTTTCACTGTGGTCTTGGGGGTGCTTTGAAGCCGTCATTCCAGGCATCACCACTACCCTCACAGGTTGTCATGGTGCCTGCTGCTTCAAACTCCTGATTGGACAGAGCAGCAGACTGTCTCCATGGCAATAAAAAGGATCTGTGCAGAAAGGACATTTGGCCTTGGAAACAAGCCTATGGGAGTACTCCTGGGAAATAAGCCTCTTCTGACAGGGGGGAGGTCAGAAGAGAGTCTGCTGCTGGGGACAGACATGCTTCTTCAGCCATTGCACTGGCGTAGGAGGCTCAGCTTTCTAACAAGAGTTCACCATCCCTTTAGCTGTAGCAGGTGCCAAATCCAGATTCCTGGCTACACCAGGTGAAAACTGCAGGTCAGGAGAGCATAGCTGAGACACAGAACACTTGCTCTTTCAGTGGTCACAGCACGTACCTGCCTGCCCACCCTGAATTTCACCCCTCTTTCCCAGTCTTCAGAGTCTGGCCTCTTTCGCACTCTGACCTGACCCCAGGTCACCTCCCCATAAGGTGGAGGGCTCATAACCCTCAAAATAAAGTCCTTCCCCAAAACAATTGTGTTTCTGTAGGGTCTTTAATAGCAAAACAAATACATCTGTCCTGGACTTCACAGTGTCTGGAAGACATTTCTCTGCCCTCCTCATGCGCCTGTATGTGCCTTTCAAATTGCAAGTCTAAGCTTTAGCGCAGCTCAAGCTTCAGTAGAACAGGGAGGCAACTGGGGTTTTTGAGCCTCTCAGCCCCTTTCTAAAATGTTACTTGCACACCTGGATCAGGGTGAGCTGGGTTCCTAGAAACTGTGTTTCCTAAATTTGCCTCATAGGCAGGAACCACCTCCTCACCTTCCTTGGGCATCCAATGCCTTTTATCTCCCCCGATCCCTCTTGTTTTCAAAGAACGATCAGAAACCTGTGCCTGCTTGAATGTGATTAATAACAGATCAGCCTGTCTTTTCCCTCTAGGGAATCAGACTTTAAACTCAACTAGGGAAACAGGTCAAGAATCAGTGCTGCTTACTCTTACAAAAAAAAAAAAAACAGAAATGACAAAGGGCTCCAAAGCATTTCTTGACATTTTACCACTATCTTGAATTCTAAAGAGAGTTTGCTTTCATTCAACTCTATTTCGAAAGCTCAGCAATGTGCTTTCTTTTTTTTTTTAGTTTTCTTTCTTTTTTTTATAATTTTATTTAAAGAGGAAAAAACAAAACAAAATAAAACAGAATAAAGTGTAGCGACAATACAGTATTCCAAGGAAAAAAGGAAAAGTACAACAACAAAAAAACCTAAGAAACTATTGCTTGACTAATTGCATACTGACTTCTTGGAAATAGTTGTTCACATTACAAAGTTAAAACATGTAAAGTAGACATTCAAACAGTGAGACTGTTAACAGTTCTGCTCCATGATCTGACAAAAACAACAATATGGTCATTCATCTTACCCACTCAAATATACATGCAATTATATCAATAGGGTAAAATTAAACACAACAAAACAGAGCAAAGCAGATCACAAGAAAGCAATGTAAGAGACATAAATTTCAAAACTAGACAATCGGAGATATTCACTCTCTATCATATTGACTCTTGTTTTCTTCCAAATAGTTGTCCATATTGTCACATATAGGGAATTCACATGAAACAACATAGTATGGAATTGATCTGAGCAGGACAAGGAGGGCATTACAGGTCTTCAAGACCAGACATTAGGGAAGCCAAGAATGTCTGTCATAGTGTCTCTCATTCTCCTCAAAACAGCTGTCCATACCTTCATGTGTGTTGAACTTAGACAAGGCAAAGCAAGCTAAGATCACTTTGAATAAAAAGTGATAGTTTTGCTGGACTTCACATAATAACATTATGGAATCAGCACTGGGTATTGCAGTGTCTGTTTTTCTTCAAAGTAGTTGTTTATTTCAACATGTGTTATATAGTTGGTTCTTGTAAACTGTTTATAAGCTCTACACATGTGCGAGTGTCTACATGTATATCTATCATTTCTGTATTAGCAGGAAAAGCAAAACAAAGCAAGATAAAACAATTCCTAGAAAAGCATGAGGCAGAAAAGTCACATAAAACCGCAATACAAGGTGATCTACAATGGTTACCATGCTGTCTCAGCAGTATATAACAACATTTATAAAAACAAAGCATTAGAGACATTATAAGACTTCAAAAGCAAGTAATAATCAAACCAGAGTGGGTATCTTAGTGAATCTTGTCATCTTCAGTGTAGTTGCCTATACTCTTAGACTTGATGCTATCCATCACAACAGATTTAAATAAAATCAGTCAATACAAAGTAGCAATCT